>NC_051165.1:202016464-202268964 GCF_013339725.1 Rhipicephalus microplus
ATTGTTGCCCCTGTGTCGAGAATTGCATTTACTGGCTTTCCGTTGATGAGAGCACTGAAGCGTATTAATGAAACTCTGGGTCGCCCTCCTCGTTTCCCCGTTCAGTATCAATAGCGGGCACATTGCCGCGGCGTGGAAATTCGTTGTGCCAGTGAAACTGTCGTGGGAAACCAGCAGCTGAGCAGTATGTACATTCGTTTTGCGGGGCACGCGGTTGAGGAGTTATTGTCGGTTGCTGCGGTCTGCTGAAGAGACGTGGAGCTATTGATGCGATACTAGCGTTACGTGTAAAGGAAACTCCTCTCACCCGTTTTAAAGATGTCTTGACCCGTTGAGCAGCGGTGAGCCACTCTAATGACGAGTTGAAAGACAGTCCGGCGAGCGGCAGTTCCACATCAGGAGGAACACCATCAGTCAGTCCAGAAATGATCTGGCACTCTTTCAGGTCAGCCAAGGAACCCACTTGCTTTTTCTCGTCGTAGTAGTCCTTGATGGTCTTCCCTCCTTTCAGTCGGTAGTGAATGAAGAGACGGAAGGCATCTCCGTCAGTCGTAGCAAAGCGGGCTTGCATGTCACGCTTGATATCGTCCCAAGTTGTCTCGCCGTTGCCGAAAATCTCTGTCAGGTACCACTTGAACGCTTCCCCTTCAATGTATTCGTTGAAGTGACTGACCCGATCGCGGTGAGTCCATGACGCCTCGGCTGCCTTCATGTCGAAAAGAAGAAGCCACTTGTCGATGGGGACGTCTTCTGGTGTTCCCTTGAACTTCTGTATGTTGAGCGGAGGCTTTGGCTTAGCCATGGCACGTTGATGAGGTCGATCCTGTCGACTTGTGTGACGCTACAAAATGGAAGACACGTCGTGGTCCAGATGCCATGCGTTTATTCTAATGCACGCGCATATATATATATATATATATATATATATATATATATATATATATATATATATATATATATATATATATATATATATATATATATATATATATATATATATATATATATATAGTTCAAAAAAATCAAGCACGTAGGAAAAATTGTATTGTAAAGAACTGACGTTTCGGCCGCGGGACCGGCCTTCGTCGGAGTGATGAAGGCCGGTCCCGCGGCCGAAACGTCAGTTCTTTACAATACAATTTTTCCTACGTGCTTGATTTTTTTGAACTTTTACTTCCGGGTCCTATGTTAGCACTTCATTGTTTATATATATATATATATATATATATATATATATATATATATATATATATATATATATATATATATATATATATATATATATATATATATATATATATATATATATATATATACATATAAACGCGAGAGAGAACGCACTGCACGGTGCATGGCTTAGTTCCTCGTTACGACAGTATACACGGCAAGTATACCTTTGCGTAGGCGTGTGTTTTTAGTCTCTACGCGCTTAAACTAAGAAAAAAAAAAAGAAGACAAGATAGCGCTTGAAATCAAGGTTGCTTTACCAAGTGCACGGCGGTGGGCGGCCGTAAGCCTATTTTCACGAGTCTCCACTTCCGGGAACTCGTTAGAGCTTCGCATGGCGCTGAGATGTCTGAAACGAGCGTATATATAGCTGCCGAATATTTCGGGGCTTATACTTCGAGATTGACGCTAATCCTAAGAGGGATCAGCGCTCTGAGCCTAAGTACACCGATCGTCTCTTTTCCCGCCATCTTTCTGCCAAGGCTACTTAAATCCTCGCTCGAGAGGTAAGAAACATTAGGAAAAAGATGAAGACGCCGAAGGTATATATCGAGTTTATTTAACAAGGAAACAAGCTGCACGACTGTTTTATGCTTTATACAGGAAGCCTTAAAGACGCGATTGAGAAAGAATTTCCGATTTGCGAATTTCGCACTATCTCGCTTTCTTTTCTACGTCGCAATATTCAGCTTCATATGTCCGAGGAGTAATGGCCACCCAATCTGGGGCACACAAAATTCACGTGTTCTTTTGGCATCCTATTGCTTCCCTGTAGACTTGTTGTGACGGAAGGAGTTATGCCTAATAGGTTGCGGGATAGGGTTACCACTAAACAGGCTGCCACATGTGTAACTGCAGCTCTCTGCGTCGCTTGGTACGCGCGCGACATGTCCGACTCTCCTCTCTCTCTCTCTCTCTCTCTCTCTCTCTCTCTCTCTCTCTCTCTCTCTCTCTCTCTCTGTCTGTCTCTCTGTAACATAAGCGTATCCACTGCGGATTTGTCCAGGCTTGCAAACAGAACACTCCTATTCCCACTAGCACTGCTACATCGAAAGAGAGACGCACGTATGGGCGCATAGTTGAAAGGATCATAGTTTACACTCGCTGACACACTTACGCACACGATAATTCGAAAAGACAAAATACTTAGTCAGTACCGGAAGTTGGTCAACCTATAGGCTTGTTTCTATGCTGTACGCGAACTATTCCAAACGTTGCAATCGTAACAGCGTGTTCTGAGGGATCAAGTTCATGATTTACCAATGTTTAAAACGGTCCTGCTGAAGTCTACAAAATCCTAAAGGTATGCTTGAGAGCTATGTAACGCAAATTATACTTCACTGCCTTAGATTTGTTATTGTGGCCTCTATATAATGAGAATGTGGCTTTTAATAGCCGAGTTATGGAGTAACTTAGTCCCAGCTTGAGAAAAAAATTTTATGTTCAGCCATTTTTATTACTTTTTTACGAGTCAATAGCCTAAATCAACATTTATTCTAAACACTAACCACTTCATTGATGAAATAGGCAAGGAAAGATTAATGCAGTCAACTTTACTAAGCACAGCGACTCTCTTCATTTTCTGTGTAGCCCTTGTTGAAACAAAGAAGCATAGAGAAGCGGGCTTTTTCACACAAACACCCTTAATGCGGAGAAGACAGCTGTAAAGGCATCTCACATGTATACGTAGAGAATAATTATTCTTGCATGCAGCTTGCAGATAGCTGTCGCCCGTAATAAGTACTTGCATGCATGAGATAGTCGTTGTAAAAAACTTTACTGTTAATGCATACAATACTATATTTGTAATTAAATCTTGGAAGTTATAGCATCCAACAAAACTGCGATAAAGTTGAAGCAGTTTGTTTACGCTCGTTATGGTGGAACACGGCACGACAACTGAACTTACAAAGCTAAAGTGGATGTTTTGGCAAGTTGGTGCAACATGGAACAAAAACAGCTCGCAAGACAGAGGAACAGTAAAAGAAGAGTGAGTACAGACAGCAGCGCTGAATTGGACACAGACAAAAACACTTGTGTCCTCCTAATACTCGTCGTTCTTTTGCTGGTCCTCTGCCGTGTGCGTTCTCTTTATTTCAACTTGGCGAAGAGACGACACAATGCGGACAATTTTACTCTTGCCAAGTTGTACGCTCTTCTCGGTCATCATTAACCGAGACAGCACTCCAGGTTAGGAAGGATGCCCCGGCGAAGTACAATTAGTTAACTTTAACTACCAGGGGTTCTTTAACTTGAAGCTGAGCGACAGTGGGCTTATACTTGCTTAGCAGAAACACCGAGACGGCCTTAAGACTTTAGGTTTGCTGATAAATGAACCGGCGTTCCGATCGAGATACAATCAACTGCTTGGGAGGTGCTCAAGCTCTCAAGTGGAGGCAGTTGCGTGGCTAAAAAAAATGGGGGAGCGGTGGAGGTCTAACCCCCCCCCCCCCCCGCTCTCACCTCAAACTTCTTCAATTTTGCGTGTGTACATATCCACGTACACATACAAACCTACGCCCGAACGTACATGAAACATGGTTGAATTCCTCCACCCCCCACCTCTGTTTCCCAAAAAAATATTTCTGGCTAGGCTACTGATTGGCAGCTTAATGCAGATTGTGTCACAGAATTGAAGTGAAGTTAAATGAAAAGTCGCACCATTATTTCAATTTTGGTTCATCATACGTTTTCCGTAGCAGCCGAACTCAAATTTACAGTTTAAATGTGTCCTTTGAAAGGAATAATGAGATTGATTGATTGATTGATTGATTGATATGTGGGGTTTAACGTCCCAAAACCACTATATGATTATGAGAGACGCCGTAGTGGAGGGCTCCGGAAATTTAGACCACCTGGGGTTCTTTAACGTGCACCCAAATCTGAGCACACGGGCCTACAACATTTCCGCCTCCATCGGAAATGCAGCCGCCGCAGCCGGGATTCGAACCCGCGCCCTGCGGGTCAGCAGCCGAGTACCTTAGCCACTAGACCACCGCGGCGGGGCAAGGAATAATGAGAAGTGTGAAGAACGATTTTTTTTTAACATTAGCTACATTGGCACTGTCGAGTCTTAAGCTGGTGATTTCGCATGCAGAAATTCATGCGGAAAGGCGACACAGTGTTGTATGTCATGAATTGTATATTTTAGAAAAGTTTTCACACACAAAAAAGAAAGAGCGCTATACTTTCAGTTACTTTTTGACGCGATGTTGTTGTGATGATTTTCATCAACGCCATTCTTCCGTAAGAAGTTCTTGCAGCTCGCATGCTTCATAGCTAATTTCACAGCGTCCAAGAATGCTGAAAGTTTGTTATGGGCAGTACCAGCACACAAACTCACGGAACGAAGAAAAGAGACACAAGCAAGCGCTGACTCTCAACTTTCTGAAAACAAGCGCTGACTCGCTGAAAGTTTGTTATACAAATAAAGAAATATTTCACTTACGCAGGACGACAAATAAATATTGGCACTGAGCGAGACACGCAAAAGAATGAGCCATCACAGCACTTCTTCTAGGGCGAAGCGTCTTGTGTTCCAGCACTGCGATTACTGTCACGGTGCGTCAGACACTGTAACCTTCCAGGACAGCTAGCGCAGTGGAAGACGCTTTCATCTCCAAAAGCGCAGTGAAAGCTGCGAATCGTGTCACATGCTGACATCCCCAGAACACCCCCTGTTGTTGGCTTCTGTGAATGGTACTGCTTTTAATGCAAAACTGAGTATAGGCGACGTAGAACTGAGCGAGCACCATCAGGCCACAAGCAATCTCCTTCGAAGCCGGCAACTGGATCGCTTGACAAAAATCTGCATTCGACGATGTCTTGTATACTCTTAACAGTGGACTGCACTGAACTCTCCACATATACAGTCAACGTCAAAAAGTTTAGAAACCAGGAAAGACGCGCAAAAGCTGAGTATCCTTACTGCTTCGGCAGGCAACCTTTTAAGATTTCGGCAACTTCTAAATACGGGCTTACAACATGTGCCGTGCAGTCCCAGCGAGTATACAGTCACAAATTCCTGAGAAGTTCAAAGTTTCCTAAGGACTTGTGGTCTCTAAACTTCCGCCGCCGACTGCGCGGTTAATGCACACACTGTGCGAATTTAAACGAAATGATGCGATGCCGTCACACCCGAGCGCCCTTGAAAACCACCAAACAGGACGCGCTGGCAGTTCAGGCACGCGTGTCTGACGAAGCGCCGAGCTCGACGATCACCGCGTTCACGGTTCAGTTGTCAGGCTGTATGTACACACGGCGAGTCGCCGCGTTTGCACTGTCGCTATGCGAAGCTCTTACAGCCACAGGGCTACACACGCACACTAACACTATACAGTGAAGTCGTTGAACAACAGACCTTTCTCGAGTTCACAACACATATAAGTACAAGCATCCTTCCGGCAAGCAGCCCTGCTCCCTGTTCTGCTTGCCTGGCTCGCGTAAACAAGCCTATTATGCAAAAGGTTAGACAGTTCTCGAGAGCAAAGGCCAAAAAAAAAATCTATCGCACAAAAGGCCATCAAATTGCGTGGTTGTTTTTTTAGAAGCACCTAGGTTGTACAAGTTAGCAGGCGATTGGAAACTTTGTCTGCACACTTGCACACACTGACTCTCCTTGAATTCTTTCTTTCTCCTTCACACAGGCATCCAACTGAGCGCAGCCCACATTCAACTCCATAAGCGTCGTAATAGATAGGGTAGAGGGGGGGGGGGGGGGGGGGGGATGGCTGCCTTTTTAAACCGCTGTGCGCACGCCTATGGTACTCAGTGTACCTTCGTGTATCCGATAAGTGAATAAAACGCGCCATTAAAGCAGTACGAAACCGATCATAATACCACTTCTGCGGGGAAACGTAGTATTGAAAATATTTCGCGAATATAAAAAATGGCAGCATATCCACGGGGTGAATGATGGGGAGTGGGTCGAAGCATCCGTCCGCTCATGAGTCCGTCTGTGTGACCATCCGTGCGTCCATCCGCCCGGCCGTGCGAGCATCTGTTCGTGCGTCCGTCCCTGCGTTCGTCCATGCATCCGCCCCTGCGCCCCTTCATGCGTCCATCCGTCCATGCAGCCATCCGTGCGTCCGTCCATGCATCTGTCTGTGTGTCCGTTCGTCCATCTATTCAACACTCCAAGTACCACCATTTCGCATCTTTTCATCATACATTCCGCATATAGAAGCACCACCATCCAGCGGGCATTCCAAGGACTAAACGAGAGGTGGCACACGCACACTTTCTTACGGCTTGCGCTTCGGGTCTACTTCCCACCTTTAACCACCTCGAGTTCATGGTATATACTAGTTCACTGTATTCATGGCACTGCGGCCCAACGCTCGCTAAACCTTCCTAAAACCAAGGAGGTTACGCCCAGCGAGTATAACGTAGCAACAATTTCTTGTCAGATAGTGCTCAACGTACATCCCAATGGCTGCTAATAGGGAATGAGAGACAGAATAATTCGGCTTTTAGTTTAACGCGCACGCTGCGAATTTTTTATTGTTCAACAACGCACCAGAGAAATCTCCCGCCGGCACCACCTTGCAGATCAAAACGTAAGACTGGTTACGCACTACGACTACGACGAGAGACGAACGGGTGCCGCTTTAAGGAGCTTCGCCCCTAAAAGTGGGGCGCCGTACACAACAGTGGCTGGAAAAGAGGAGGACAACTCAGGCGCGCTTTTCTTCTCCAGTAAATGTTACGTATACTGCGCCCCACTCTTTTGCCCTTTTGCATTCACAATGGAGCATTACCAACTGTAGCCCAAATGGCTGTTTTGCTACAATACATTTTGTGGATAACTTTGTTACGAAAAAAAACTAGGTTACATGCATTCAAATACGGTCACCTTCCATGCAAATAGTACTGTTTCACAACGATACTGCACACTCGGCGTCTCTATACGCTGTTATGCCAGCGAGTCCTCGTCAAACGTCCGTGCCTCTGAAAAAGGCAATCTGGGTCAAGGCCAGCCCGCAGTCCGCCTGACGGGAACAACTCGACGGCGTGAACACGCGCGGCGCCTCTCTGGCCCACGTGCATTGAGTCAGCGGCGCACGTGACAGCGAGCCGGCGTCCTCGTGTCTGGTGGTCTGACGCATTGCGCGGCGACCCCATTGGAGGAATCTGCCCTGACGACCAGCGGCGCTTCTAATTGGACATTTTTGGTTGGACCCGGTGCCTATAAAAGAAGCCCTGCGGTGCGTCGCGATCGGCGGTCCTATGAGAGAGGAGTCCCCATGTTGGAAAGCCGACATGTGTGTGAGTCGGCGGTCTTAGGCGAAAAGTTGACCTATGTGTTAGAGAGGAGAGCTCGGCTCTTCGAGTCTCTGTCGGCCCCAGTGCCGAAATTGTAACGCCTCTGTATATATGCTGTACATAAACCTTGTTTAACTCACCGTCGTCTCGTCCGCTCGTCTTATCAGCTCTGCGCAGAAGCAGTCGCGAGCTGAGAAACATACGCTACCAAACGGCTGGTGACCCTCCCGGCGGAGTTGAAAGCAGTGGCGCCTTCGGGACCGTGTTGGCGTCCCCGTCTTCCGCAACAGTGGTGGCTTCGGCGGGATCGGTCCGTCTTTCGCAACAACGCGTCCTGTTTGAATGAATCGAGCTCTCATGTGCGAGTTCAAACTTTGCGTAAAGAAAGTCACGTGAAAATGTCAACCGGGAACGGAGCCAAACCTGATGACGAATATACTACGCGGTGAATGCGGAACAGAAAAGCACGTCGTTCCCGGGGAGAAGCTCGAAGAAGCTGAACGGAAGTTCCCCGTGAAGGGGGGCGGAAGTGCCCCGTGTCGTCGCGCGGCATTTACCGCCACCTCACGCACACCAGGTCGGACTATTTTCGCCAGACATCCTCTCCCGCTCCGAAACCCGTTATTGGAGTTTGTTGCGTGTCCGGTGGGGTCGTTCGGAACGAATTCTCGACGGATAATATCATTCAGAAGAACAGACTGTTGGGCGAGTCAGTATCTCATTGTCAGGGAAACTGTGCGAATAACGTGGACGAATGGAGAAAAGAACAGCGCAAGCGCAGTGATTCCATGGTTCCGAGCCAATGCGCGGCCCAAGGAACGTTAGACTCGTGAGCTTGTTGAAGATTGTTTTGTTTTAAAGGCCGGAGATAGTTGTGCCGCCAAGCCCTCCGTAGCATTCCACCAATCAGAGATTGATTATCCTGATGCGGAAATGTAGAAAGTTTCTGGTGTTTAAGCACGCACGTGTGGTCTTTGTGTTCTTTTTCCTGTTTTCCTTCTTACGTTCCAAGTATTTTTATTAGTTATTAGTTGCTCTGTAGTTGCTTTGCTTTGTAGTTGCTTTGTATTGTGGCAGAAGTATCACCCACTAGCATTCTTTCCTATGTACCCCCCTTACTCTATGCTCCGTAACAGAGCCTGCAAGGTATTTTTAAATAAATAAATAAATATTATTCTTGTTTTCCGAAAAATCGCAGTTGTTAAGTGCGCTTATGTTGTTATTTTTTTCCCTTCATCAACGATTTTCGGGCAGTTTGCCCGATAATAGAATAATGTCAGAAGATGAGCATAACACGTGGACGAAATGTAGAGTAACAGGACTCTTAAATGAACTTGACAAGTCTGCACGTGCGTATGAACGTGTTGAGGTGTTTGAAGAACGATGCAGGGAATGTGTACGGACCTTTCGGAGGCGTCAGGCGGGGCGGCCGTGTTAACCCTATTTCAAGGGCTGACGGGATCACAGTCTACGCACGGCCTCAGAAATGTGCGTCCAAAAGCGGATCTCTGGGGCAGCATTCCTTGTGGCGAAACGTATTCCAACTTTCTCATTTGTGTCGAGAGTTGTCAAAGCTGCGTGGCGTCGAAATCATAGACGTTGCGAGAGAAAGACCGGGAACTGACGGCGCGCTCGGACCAATCAGGGGAGGCCGAATCGGACGTGTCCAAGAATTGTACAGCGCGAGAATAGCACCCTGGCGCCAGAGACAACCACTCGGTTAAACGGCATCTGTAGGTTGTGGGCTTAGTTTCGCAAGATCAGCGGTATGGTGTCCACGGAGGCTCCCTCTCCGAAAAATGAGGTTAATACTAGACCCGCGTTGCTGTTGTGACGCTGCACTTAACTTCACACACGCCCTAACCATGACGTCATAAAACGCGGCAAAATCTGGCCGGGTATGTGTAGCTGCCTGCATACGCGAAAACAAAGTGTAAGCCCGTATCGCTTAGCCGAAACTTTCTCCACCAAACGGCGGAGAAGGTTTTAATGTAGAACTCTGTACCTATCTAGACTTCGCGTCTCTCCCTAGTGTGCCTTTAAACCAACCAGCCCGTTTTAACAGCGCCATCTTGCCTTATTTTGCTCGCTCTGTTTGTGAGCAAAGGCTGATTAGTTGCTTGCAACAACAAGGCCATTCACTCCTTTCTTCGTAAAAGTTCGACGACGTTACCTTTCGTTTCTTTGTCCCCACCCGCAGCCCGAGCGTTTGTTGTTGTCACTGCTGCAATAAACACTACGCCCATTAAACACGGCAATTCGAGTTAGCCAAGGCTTGGTGCTCGGTTCCGATACCTGGATGTTGTGTGCGCCACGCACTTTCACTCGGGCGTATTATACAGTTCGAGCGGACACCCGACTGCGTCCTCCAGATAACAAAACCGTTCCAAACTAACCGTAAATCATAGCCACGGTTGTCTGCGTTCGGAGATGAACAACTTGTGACGCAGCTTTCAGAAGTATACAGTGCTCACCGATTGAAAAAGCAGAATTTATAGATAAATAAGGCACCTATTCTTTCGTAAATAATCTGGGGTATATTACGTCCCCCAAAACCACGATATGACTCTAACAAACGTAGTGAAGGGCTCCGGAAATTTTGACCTTATGGTGTTTTCTATCACTTGCTTCTGCTTTTTTTTATATTTCCTCTTTTTCTCGTTCACTCTTACATTTCCTTTCTATATACATTTGCTTCTCTGAATTTCTTCGAATAACGCGTTCGATGATCTAACCACTGAGCTACCACAGCGGCCTTTCTCTGAATTTCTCTCTTGCTCATTTGTCTATACCCTCTGCCACCCTCCTTTACTCCTCATCACCCTCACTTCCCTTCACGTCCCCTTGGTATACTTCACTGCGCAAGGATATATACTACGATCTGCTAGCATGCCTGGACAGCCGATGTGTTTAAGATGCTCCCCTTTGTATAGTGGATACGCGGGTTTGAATCTCGCCTCACGAAGAAAAAAAAAATCTTCCTCCTAAGATATCTCTTTTCCTCTACCTTTATTTGTCTTTTTTTTCTGTATTCGTCCTCTCTCCCATCACGTCACTGTACCCTAGGCAAAAAAAATCGTGTTCCGGGAGTGAAGCAGAAAACGAAGAGCACAAAGAGGAGGATGAAGAGAGCGGGCGCCGGTTGATGATAATTATCATTTATGTTTGACTCGGACAAGCTCTAAACACGAGTGCAGCATCATCATCGTCATGTTCTAACCTGCTCGGCGCGCCTCACGTGCAGTTCACGCAAAGCTGGAGGCGTGAGTGGAAAAGAGAACGAGCTCACGCACCTGGAGAACTGGACATCGCCAGCCGCAGACATAAGCACAAGCCAGGTTATAGCCACAGGGAGGTTTACTCTGCCGTGCGTGCGTACACAATGGCAACAAAAAGATTACCGTGTTAGTCTATTGTTATTATTTACGGCTACGAGACTACCTGAATGCCTGACTTAGCAAACCTGATGATCCTGCCGCCCGGTTCTTGGCCGATCCCCCTTAGTGGGCGAGTGCCAGCAAAGCCAAAGGCTCATCATCATCCCCATCAAGCAAGCAAGGAGCCACAGTCACTCCACTTCGGCTGTGTTCGAATAAAAGTGGCGAGATCGACACGGCCACGTCGGCCACCTTCACGTCTCACACGTTCCGCGCTACACCGTAAAATCCCCCCCCCCCCCCTTAAAAAAAAAGGACGTGACACTGCGCAGCACGTCATACAATTTTGACAACCAAGCACCATTCTGCAACGCTTCTTCAGAAGGGTCAGACAACGCTGCCGATCGGTTGAATGACGACACTGTTTCCCTCGCATCGGGGGGGAAGAATAAGCGAGCGCCGATAAGGGGCCTCGAAGCGAAGTGTCTAAATTCACGGTTGATAACGGCGAGGGAAACAGTGTCGTCACTGAGGACGTTGTGAAGTGAATGTGTTTGAGTTTGAGTGAGTTTATTTAACCACGTGACAAGTACACGAACATACACTGTTTATTTACGCTGTTTGGTGCGAAGAAAAAAAGCTGCATTTCCACAGCTGACTGGCCCCTTCACCCAGAAAAAAAAATTTAAACTACCACGACCGTTCCTGCAGTAGCTGGTGCCGCGCTCAACCTACTGGGGTGTGCCTGGCTGAGGATTGAGTGGTTTTAACTTTCTGTCTCAGAGTCCGACTCTATAGTTTATCTGTTTGAGTCTAACCATATCTCTACTGCTCATGTCGACTACTTCTCCTGGCCAGGCGCGATCCGCCTGGTCAGCGTCCCTGCCGTCTAATGAATTACCGCTAGACTCCTTTTTCCGCAGTGGTATCGACAGCATTCCCCTAGCACTGGTACCTACAAATGGAGGCTTCATAAGACTTTCAAACCCTCAGGTGGTTCAAAAGGAACTCAAGACAACTTCAAATCGTTTCCAGACCATCACAGATGTGCGCCCATTTGGGCGAGGAGGTATCCTGTGTAGGTCGCCGGATCAGACCTGCGTGCAGGATCTTCTCAAATGCACCTCCTTTGCTGCTACCCCAGTGAGTGCTTTTATTCCGCCTCACCTTGCATGTACCAAAGGTCTTGTACGAGGAGTCGACTCCAAGCTGAGTCCAGCTGAGACCCTAGACAGGCTCTCTGGAGCAGGCGTAATTTCAATTCATCGGTGTAATCGCCTAGTCGACAACCAGAGGGTACCAACCGAATCTGTTATCGCGACATTTGTGGCCACAAAATGCCCGTCAGAAATAAAATTATGGCCACTGATCTTCCGAGTAGAACCCCTCGCTTCTCGTCCGATTCAGTGCAAGAACTGCTGGAGATTCGGCCACAGTGCGGGAGGATGTAAATCTAACGTTCGTTGTCGCACCTGTGGAGAGAGTCATCCTTCAAGCAATTGTACTGCAACAGTGGAAAAGTGTTGTCTCTGTGGGGGCAGTCACTGCGCCAACAACTCTGACTGTTCCGCTCGTTCCCGGGAGGTTCAAATCCTAGAAGTTATTGACCGCCGCCGCTGTTCTCGAAGGGAAGCCATGGACATAGTTAGAGACAGGGCTTTTGGATACTCTGGTATTACAGCGCGCTGCACTTCCAGTATGGACTCAACCCTATCGCAGGCTATTGAAACTGCTGTGGAAAAGGCAGTGAGTAAGGCAATGGATAAACTAATATCTAACCTTTCCGACTGTTTAGTGCAAATTCTTTCAAGCCAGATTGGACAAACAGTACAGACTAGCACAGAACCTGCAGTATTACACATTACTAGTGACGCCACACAGCTACGCAATGTAGTGATAGACGAACTTTCTGCATCTGCAGGCAAGGCTAAGCAGCCAGAAACACTGGTGCACTTGGACCGACATTCGCCTCGGCCGAGTACAAGTAGTGATACAGATATGGAACTCGATATACGAACTAATAAACGTACCAGATCCCCTATCTTCACCGATCTCAAGTCCAAATCTAAACGGAATGAATCAGCTATTTCGCGTGAAGATGCTAGCAAGGGCGCGACATGCGCCTCTGCGGTGCGCTCAACACCATAGGTCAGTTGAGGGTACTGCAGTGGAACTGCCGTTCTATATTCTCAGCCTCAACCGACTTACATTACTTTTGCAATAATTTTTAATCTTGATATTATAATTCTCCAAGAAACTTGGCTTACACCAGATAAAAATTTCCATCTTGCAGGTTTTCGTTCTTTTCGATTAGATCGCCCATCACGTGGTGGTGGTTTAATAATCCTTGTATCAAGTAAATTATGCCATAGGGCGGAAATTTCTTTCAGAATGTTAGACTTGGATTGCGAATTATTAGCATTAGACTTGTGTCTCCCCGGATACCACCCTTTTTCAATCGTAAATTGTTACTTCCCCTCCGGTGTGCAAAGCACGCGTTATCTTGACAGCGTTTTGGTAGCATGTAGAAAGGAAATTGTACTCACAGGAGACTTTAATTCACACCATTTGTCTTGGGGTATAAGGACAGATTCTTGTGGTAGGCGACTGTGGGAATGGACTATTGATCACAACATCTCCTGTCTGAATAAAGGTCATGTAACATTTGTCCGAGGTCAAACTAGCTCAGTATTGGATTTAACGTTTTGCTCCAATGCAATCAAGATTTTGTCATGGGCTGTTCTGGATTCGGCAACTAACAGTGACCATCTTCCTGTAGTTTTTGACATTACTTGTCCAACAATAACTTTAGATCAGCCAAAACGCACATACATCAACCATAGCAAATTTCAAGCCTGCCTCCGTTCTGCCATTTCCAAGCTTGGAAATGCCAGTACTAAGGAGATTGAATCTACGATAGGTTCAATGCTGGAGGGATCTAGAAAAAATTCTGAATTTTCTATTCCATCCAATAAACGATCCTCCTCTCGTTGGTGGAACGATGAGTGTACGCGCGATTATAGAAGACGAAAAGCCGCTTGGAAAAAACTTCTTCTTAATCAGAGCCCAACAAGCTGGAAAGACTATCAATTCCTTGCTGGCGTATTTAAGCGTACAGTGAACCGCGCAAAAGAAGAATACGAGAGTAGACATTTTGATTATCTTTCTAAATCAAAAAATAAGCGTGCTTTGTTCGCTTATCTTCGGACAAGAAAAGTACTACCAGCACCTTTAACGTTGCAGTCATGTGTCTTGACGCCGGTAGAAATGAACACCTCTCTAGAAGACATAGCGCAAGGTTTAGAACGCCGCTTCACTGCGAATTTTTCGGCCATTCAGTCTGTTCTGGTAAACTTGCATGAATTTCCAGAAGTTTCTTTAGCTGAATTGAATCAGACAGTATTATGCTTACCGAGGACGGCTCCCGGACCAGATGGGATTACGAACTCTATGTTGAAATGTTTACTCCAGGAATCGCCTAATCTTTTGCTAGAACTAGTGAATTACTCTTTGGGGAATGCATGGATACCTCCAGAATGGAAACTTGCCAAAATTGTATTGTTGCTAAAAAATGAAAATGATGCATACACGTTGGATAACATAAGGCCGATCGCACTGACATCAAACTTAGTGAAATTGGTTGAGAGAATCATCAATATACGAATTAATGAACTTATTACCATAAGGTCTATTCTAAGTTCCTGTCAAATTGGGTTCAGGGATGGTTGTTCAATTTGGGATGCCCACGTTGACTTAGAAAGTAGGCTTCAATTAGCTCGGCTACATAAAAAATATGCTGCTTTAGTTACCTTAGACATCGCTAAAGCATATGATACCGTGGAGCACTGTATTTTGATAGATCGATTAGAATACCTTGATTTTCCATCATACATAGTAGCGTGGGTTCACAATTTTCTCGCAGACAGGAAATTTTATTGTTTTAAAGATGGGTTTTCATCATCTACTCATACCCAAACGAGGGGAGTACCGCAAGGCTCGGTGCTTTCCCCGGTGCTATTTAATTTACTAATGAGCACCATCCAACGTAAACAGGATATAACAACTTATGTTTATGCAGACGATATCGCATTTTTTGCAATGGCAGATAAAATTCAGACCTTATATGAACGGCTGCAGACTTACCTTAATATATTGGAGAGCTGGCTCGATGGCAACAGCTTTTTACTTAATCCGAGTAAATGTGCCCTCCTTGTTTTCCCGCTGCAATACCCTGTGAACATCTCTCTGTCTTACCATCATGAGGATATACCACAGGTGGAATCTGTTAAATACCTTGGAGTAATTTATCACACGTCGCTTAACTGGCGATCTCATATCGAATATATCGCCGGAAAAGGTGTGCGGGCCATTGGCATATTACGTAGGCTAGGTAACTACCGCATAGGTATGAGAAGAGACACATTATTAATGATATATCGCATGTATGTTCGTCCCATTTTGGAATTTGGTTGTGTGCTTTTCTCTGGAGTTCCAGCTTACAAGTTGCGGCCTCTAATTCTTCTGGAAAGAGAAGCTTTGCGCTTATGCCTTGGCCTTCCCAAAACAGTCGCCAACAATGTGTTATATCTCGAATCGAGGGTCCCTCCGCTTTCTTGTCGAATTCGCCTTCTGACTGTTCAGACATTCTTAAGAATTTACGAATAACCATTACGACATTCAGAAACAGCCTTTATTTCCACCCCGGAATCATTTTTTGCTGCTAGATGGCCGCGATTTCACACGCCACAAATTATATTTGTGCAAAATTTACTGGAGCCTATAAACGTACGTATATGCGACATCATGCCGAGTCGTTATAATTCAGCCCCGGTGGAAATTCAATTCGATGACATTTTTCCTAATAATGCCAAATTACTTCCACATAATATTTTGGATGGTTTACTCCAAGATCACCTGCGCCGTATTACAACGAACGTTATTATTGCTACAGACGCATCGCAATACGACGAAAAGTCAGGGGTTGGTATTTTCAGCCCGATTTTAAATTGGATTTATTCCCTTCGACTACCCGATTTGATACCCGTTTTTGTGGCTGAGTTTCTGGCAGTAGTGCTCGCCTTACGCAAGTTAGATACAGCAATTACATCAGCTGTCATAATAACAGATTCCCTATCTCTTTGTGCGGCACTTTCTGTTGGTGCTGATAATCACGTAACAAAGGCGTTCCGTGCACTAGTACCTGCGCATTTAAGAAAAGTGCGATTAGTTTGGGTGCCTGGACATAAAGGTTTGTTTCTTAATGAAATAGCAGATTCCTTAGCTAAGTCGTCAATCAGCGAACCAATTCTACCGCTCTGTCCATCATCCGCTTATGTGACTGCTGCTCGATTCCGCAGACGTACGCTTATGCAAGTCTTTAAAGGTTCAGCACTAACAAACTCTACAGAATATCGCCATTTATTATATCCCTGGCGAAGAGACTTTTGCCGCAGTCGAAAACAAGAAGTAGCTATCACAAGGCTGCGTTGCCGGGTACCAAATCTAAATTTCTATAAACTCAGGTCTGCTCAGGCACCTTCGCCACTGTGTGCATTCTGTGATGAACTGGAAACAATAGACCATTTCTTTTTGACCTGCAGGCGGTTTAACACATTACGAAAAACTCTATTAGAAATGCCTTTACGTGGTATTGGTATGGACTTATCTCTGCCTGTCATTTTGTCTTTTGGAGCTTCCATTTCTGGTTTCTGTAATGGCACAGTATGCGCGGCCGTCCGGGACTATATTGATGAAACTAATAGGTTGACTAATTAACCAGTTTCATTATCTTAACATGTTCACATAATTATATACGTATAAAATCAGATTATTGCTTTATTCTAAGAATAAATTTGTTTATGTAAATATTTGTATGCATTACATTAAGCACCACACTTGCCTATAGGCTATCGGTAATATTTCTGTTATACCTCCATCATTCTAAATCTGAACAGTAAATTTGAAAGCCACTCGATTCTTGGCCAATCCCCCACAGTGGGTATGCGCAACTAACAATAGGAGAACAACAACAACAACATCGCCAGCCGCAGACATAAGCACAAGCAAGGTTATAGCCACAGGGAAGTTTACTCTGCCGTGTGTGCGTACATAACGGCAACAAAAAGATTACCTTGTTAGTCTATTGTTATTATTATTTACGGCTACGAGACTACCTGAATGCCTGACTTAGCACACTTGATGATCCTACCGCCCAGTTCTTGGCCGATCCCCCTTTTGTGGGCGAGTGCTAGCAAAGCCAAAGGCTCATCATCATCCCCATCAAGCAAGCAAGCAGCCGCAGTCGCTCCACTTCGGCTGTGTTCGAATAAAAGTGGCGAGATCGACACGGCCACGTCGGCCACCTTCACGTCTCGCACATTCTGCGCTACACCGTGAAATCCCCCCCCCCCCCGAAAAAAAAAAAGGACGTGACACTGTGCAGCACGTCATACAGTTTTGACAACCAAGCACCATTCTGCAACGCTTCTTCGGAATGGTCTGACAACGCTGCCGATCGGTTGAATGACGACACTGTTTCCCTCGCATCGGGGGAGAAGAATTAGTGAGCGTCGATAAGGGGCCTCGAAGCGATGTGTCTAAATTGACGGTTGATAACGGCAAGGGAATTAAACTGTCGTCACTGAGGGCGTTGTGAAGTGAATGTGCGCTGTTTGGTGCATCGGTTTCGATTTCTACAGCTAAAGTAATTGATTGATATGTGGGGTTTAACGTCCCAAAACCACCTTATGATTATGAGGGACGCCGTAGTGGAGGGCTCCGGAAATTTCGACCACCTGGGGTTCTTTAACGTGCACCCAAACCTGAGCACACGGGCCTACAACATTTTCCGCCTCCATCGGAAATGCAGCCGCCGCAGCCGGGATTCGACTGCAGCTAAAGTAGGCTCATTGCATCGCTCCGCGGTGTTTACCAGTGGCCGCTTTTTCAACATTTCGAAGTGGCTGTGGGCTATTCGTAGGAAGGGCTTGAATTTGCCCATTTGACTCGACCGCCTATCACCAATAAAAAGTTAATTGTGTTAATTTCTATAATTACTCCCGTAATTAATGTTTGTACGCATGAAGATGCCTTCTGCCCAAGAAAGGCAACGCCGCAAGTACCACGCAGGTATACCTCCTTTCTGCGATTTTTAAAGAATAGTGGGCACATTTCTTAAAACTCCCTGTATATATGTGTATACAGTGATAACTTTGCCCAGCCGCGGTGGTTCTGACCGCGGTTCTGGTCGGCTTCTGACCCGCAGGTCGCGGGATTGAATCCCGGCTGCGGCGGCTGCATTTCCGATGGAGGCGGAAATGCTGTAGGCCCGTGTGCTCAGATTTGGGTGCACGTTAAAGAACTCCACGTGGTCGAAATTTCCGGAGTCCTCCATTACGGCGTCTCTCATATGCATATGGTGGTTTTGAGACGTTAAACCCCAGATAATATCAATAGTGAGAATTTGGAGAGATGACGTGGTAATGCATTTTTTAGATGCACGCGAGAACGGTAGAGTATATTGTTATCAAAATGCGCTATTACTTGATGTAACAATACTAAAGTGTGTTTAGGCTTGCAGAAAAATATGCCCTTGACGTTTTTCAAAACAAAATAGACGATGATTTATAGTGTATGGTGAATTGAAACGAAAGTGTTGGTTACCGTATATCGTCTTGGTTCACGGATTCGTTCCATATATCGTAGCTTCTGGTGCAGAAATTTCGTTAAGTTCTGCAAGTTCCGCGTTGGCTCTCTTCCGCAAGCACATGAAAGGAGCCAATCACTGTAGCCAATTCCCATCCCTAATCAGGCTTAATCCTGATCAGCAGCGCGCCATGTGGCATTGGTATTATATTTCCTGATTTTGGATTCATTCTGTGTTTTAAGATCAGACAATTGTGTTAGCGGTATTTTCCACCTATAGTCTCTAAGATTTCATTTTTTGCGTATAAAAAAAGTGAGAGAAAGGATGGGTCTCTTTCATATTAAATGAATTTTTCGCGAATCGAAATTAGTCATCAAAATTTCCTTCACTATTAAAAAAGACACCACCTCACACTCTGGCTGTCGTTATCTTGACATCTTTCAAATTCAGCAGATAAAGTACTTCAATAAGCATTGCACTTAGATGATACCAGATTAGGGTACACTTGCGATGCTCAAACGCCCAGCTCGTCTTGTATCGTGCGCGCGAGCGTTTGTGTGTGTGTGTGTGTGTGTGTGTGTGTGTGTGTGTGTGTGTGTGCGTGTGTGCGTGCGTTTGTGCGTGTGTGTGTGTGTGTGTGTGTGTGTGTGTGTGTGTGTGTGTGTGTGTGTGTGTGTGTGTGTGTGTGTGTGTGTGTGTGTGTGTGTGTGTGTGTGTGTGTGTGTGTGTGTGTGTGCACGTCAGAAAACCCCAGATATTATTATGTTGTAAAATCTCAGAAAGCGAGAAGGGTACAAGATGAATAGACACCATAGCTCGAGCGATGCATGTTCCTTCCCTATATTTTTCTTTATTATTATTTTGTACCTCATGTCTTCATGTCCTCTTGAAATCATGCCGTCATGCTCCGAAATCGAGTGTCTTAGTAACTGGCTCACACAAACATGCCTGCAAAGAGCGAATACATGCGACCCACATAAGCTCCTAAGACCTGAGGGCAATGTCGCGCGATTCATTACTCGGACGAAATGTCGGCATGTTGCCTTCCCAATGACGCTAAAAATTGTGTGTGTTATTCACAAATTCACAATACTTGTCCTCTGGACGACAGGAGCACTGAGTCTATCGTCTACTAGGATGAAGCTGTGTTTTTCGTCAAAAAGTGAGAAACAGCTAGTGTGCTGAGCAAGGGTCTCAAACATGCAGCCTGTGCACCTCTGGCTACAGCGTTCCTGCCCGCACATGTCTTTTACCCATATTGTTTTTTTAATAAGTGTGTTTAATGAACACGCGCGTGAAGAGTCGGAAGAATTATCAATTTCTTAGGCACGTCACGTGGTCACCATATGTTAGAGCATCACAGTCAAAGCGAAAGCTGGAAGAATGGCATTTATAGTGACATAATAGAGCTTGTTAAAAACTCTTTTGGGATCACTAGTACAGGTAGTACGCTTGCAAGGTACCCACAACGTCATGAATCGATGCGGTGATTCCAGATGACGAACAGAACAATTACAGCTGTTTTTTTAATAGGTTGGAGGCGTTCAACGGCCGACTCGTTACGCAATTCGTGATTATCTGACGCCTGGTTACAACATTCGCATTCTGTGACACCTGGTTGTTATTTTATTTTATTCTTCTACGTACCACGCTATATATGTTAGCGCCGTTCCTTCCCGGCATAACGCTTGTATATAGAATGTTTTTTGCTAAGGAGTATCGAGCACCATGGCATGGGCTGCCATGGAGAGGGCATGGATTCGAACCCCATTAAATCCTGGATATTTCTTCTTATTGCGCGTTACGAACACCGGCGGAGGCAGGTGACAACTCTCTTGTTGTGATCCCGTAACATCTTTCGCTGTAAAACCTAATATTGCAGAACCGGCATGCGTACTGTACTCCTTATGGAAATCACTGTCGATAAGTTTCTCGAAACCTGCCCCCAAAATTCTCTTCAGGAACCATGCACCAATAAACAAGTTACGGGGAAAGGCCTCCTTTCAAATGCAAACGTTAGCTCAAGTTTTGCTCAAACTGCCCGTTCCCGCCTCTCTAACTTTCTTAACCCGCCCGGCCCGTCGGGAGGCTAAATTTGGTGACTGCGGCCTGCTATTAGAGTTAAGTTGTCATATCTGTTGTATAGTAACAAGGGGTCAGAATAGGGTAAATGCGTTACCTGCGGTGCAAGCTGTAGTAAGCTTAGCCACTAGGCAACCACATAATTGAATAATCGTTGAGGCTTAACGTCCCAAAACAACCATATCGCCACCACATCACGAAAGGCGCCGTATAGTGACTCCCTCCAGAAATTTCGATTTCCCGGGATTGTTTAAAGTGCACCTAAATTTAAGCACACGGGCCTCACGCATTCTCGCTTCCATCGAAAATGCGGCCGCCACGGCAGCGGGATTCGATCCCGCGACCTGCGGGTTAGCGGCCGAGTGCCTCCGCCACTAGACCACTGTGGCGACAACCGCGGTGGGGGGAAGAATGCTAACACGTGACAGTCAATTCAACAATGGGATGAAACGAAACAAAGCGAATGACGTTAGAATACCAACAATACATGTACCTAACATTAGATGCATTGTAAATATATCCCCCCTATTCTAGAACGTCCCTTCACTCAACGCTTCACCTTCACTTGAGAAAGCCGATGGGAGCGCCGTCTCTAGGCAGGGCAAGTCACTGCATATCAGCGATAATCTGTTGCGATTCTTGAGTATAGCGCAGCGTCATTTGCAGCCGAGCAGCGGCGCAGTGCTCAACTCTGTCAAGTGAAGGGTGAAAGTCGAGTCGATGAGCGTTTCTGAATACGGGGGGGGATAAGCCCGTAACAGTAGTTCGATCAAGTGGAACCAATGTCAGCATTGCACTCACGAGCGTGTAGATGCCGCACGCGAAGCTCCCCTTGCGCACCGACAGCCAGCAGCAACAGGTGCGGAGCAGGGCCATGCGAGCCAAGGCAGCGACGGCTACCCGCGGAGGCGCATCGCAGGCAAGTCACGTGTTAGGCAGGCACGCGGTCTTCGGCGAACGCGCCGACCCGCTGGACGCTTCGCGCCAGTCTGCACTTTGCCTTCGGGGCAGCGATCGCGGCGCACTCGGCGCCACGCCGGTAGGGTCGCGCTGGTCGCGCTGTTCCCTAAAGGTCCTTCACTCTGTCTCCTCCCGGGCTACGTTACCGAGAGAACGGCGCGGCAGTGAAACGTAAAGACGTTCACCACGCGAACGCAAGCGCTGACCCACATACTGAAGTTTTATTCAGAAGCGCTGAACACATTTACTTATTTATTTATTATTTATTTATTTATTTATTTATTTATTTATTTATTTTATTTATTTATTTATACTGCTGTCTCCTTTCGAGTAATGGCAGGGGTGGCACCATAAAACAAGTTAGCATACAAATTAACGCTAAACTGCGTGAATTGGCATTCATGTGACTACGCACACTAAAGCAAAACAAGAAAAAGAATGTACCCTTTAAGATACGAGATTTTTTTTATGCCGCGACGCGATCAACCGAAAAGTGATGCATGAATTTTCTTTTTCTTCTTTTTTATTTTTATTTTTTTTGTGTGTGTAGATACGTGAGTGAACATTTTGTTCAACGCTTCTCAATAATTCTTCAGTTAAGAGTCCTCGCTTGCGCTCGTGCGGTAAAACTTTTTTTGTTGCCAAGCCATTTTTTTGGTATGCTGCGCGAGCCACCACCGTCACCACCGCCGGCTCGACCGCGACGTCGGGTGAAGAAAAGGAGAGGGAGGACCACCTCACCTATTTTTAAGGATATTACCCAGCACTACAGACAGGCCAGGTGCTGGTTTCCGTCACCACACTATATACTGAATGAAAAGCAGGCGGTCACGTGACGACAGCTACAGACCAGAACATTTCCGAACACCCAGAGCTTTATTCGTGACGCTGCAAATTTCGAGGCCAGGGCAACCCTGGAACATAAGCTATGGGAGTCACGGTAAGAGAGGTGGAGCTCCAGGCGGGGGACGCAACCTCGAACCGAACGCGCTGGGAGAGTGCATTGCCATGCCCTCGAGGACCAACTGTGGGCCTTCCAGCGGGCTGAGGCATCCGCCAGAGCTCAAGGGCTCGTGGCCGACACCTAGGCGGGGATATTTAACCAGATCCATGAATAACTCGCCGGACTTTTTAGGGGCGAAGCTTCTTCCACCGTGGGTCGTACATCCCGTGTCGTCGTATCCATCTCTCGTCCGTCCGTCCATCTGTACATGCGACTGTGCATCTCCCTGTGGAAAGCTTCGCCCCACTCGTCATCATTGACGTCGTGGATATGTCGTGAATTCTTTTTTTTTTAGCTCATGTATTAGACAAACAATTCTTGAGCCGGGGTGTCAGTGGAAGTGTCGACCAGCATGCTTTGTCTTTGCCAAGGCAACAGCTGCTTTCTGTGTATGCTTAACGCCTTCAACCCCCTTTTCCACGACAAAAGCAGAAGAGGGTATGAGAGCAAGTGCGGAGAAAAGATCGATTTATTGATCAATATGTGGGGTTTAACGTGCCAAAACCACCATATGATTATGAGAGACGCCATGGTCCAGTACTTCCGAAATTTCGACCACCTGGGGTTCTTTAACGTGCACCCAAATCTGAGCACAAGCGGATAAAAGAGGGTGGATGGTAAGGAATGCACATAAAGTAGAGGTCGATTGATTGATTGATTGATTGATTGATTGATTGATTGATTGACATGTGGTGTTTAACGTCCCAAAACCAGCATGTGATTATGAGAGACGCCTTAGTGAAGGGCTCCGGAAATTTCGACCACCTGGGGTTCTTTAACGTGCACCCAAATCTGAGCACACGGACCTACAACGTTTCCGCCTCCATCGGAAATGCAGCCGCCGCAGCCGGGATTCGATCCCGCGACCTGCGGGTCAGCAGCCGAGTACCTTAGTCACTAGACCATCGCGGCGGGGCCATACAGTAGAGGTTGACATGCCAAGCTCAGTTAACGATGTCGTATACAGTACGAAAACGCTCATGTGTACAGAAAATCGTGTGATACACACAAGGTCAAAATAAATCCAAAGTACCCACAAAAGTTGCTGAGATTTCAAGGCAATAAAATTGTCGTTACCATAATCTCCCTAAGTTACTAACACACATTAAGATGTTTTTTTTTCATAGCTGAAACGCATTAGAAGCGATCTTAGCATACTCGCGGTTTGAGACTAGCTACAAAAGAATGCCGCCGCTTTTTCTTTAACGATCCGCAACTTTCCGTTCCGCCACAAGCCCTTGGTGCTCTGTCATGGAGCACTACATGCGTCAAATGTCACTGCGTCGGTGACGTTTATTGTATGACTACGTAACTTGAAATACGGCGTTTGAGGTGGACTCTCGCATTCCACGCGTAATCCGGAACAAGATTGCGCCAGCGCACCTACGCGATGCCAAAATACCTGGCTAACGAGAGCGTGCAGCCCGTTCACTATCGAGGCATTCATGTCTAACAAATACCACATCACGTCTATCTTGTATTGGAGATCGCATGATCCTATACGGTAAGAAATAAGGGAAGGGGAGATCACATTTCAAAGGCTCATGGGTATATATTAGAGCAAGTCGTCTCAATGGACACCAACGAAAGCACAACGCAAATATCTGAGTCCCCATGTTCTTCCAGTAATGACGAAACGTAAGCTGGACTAAACGCATGTCGGACAATGACGCTGATTAATGCGTGCGGTCTCAATGCGGCTTACTCCGGCCGCATGCGAGGCTGCCTGCACGGGAGGGAAAGTCGGCAACTCATTGCGTCAACGTGGTGTCACATGATAGCAAGTTGTTGGATGGTGAGGCTGCTGATTAATGCGTTCTTACGTAAATCTGGATAATGACGCAGTCCAAGTACAACGAAAGGAACAGTGGGACGGGTCGGTGCTGGGCGTGACATCAAAACGGACCGTGCTTCCGTGACAAACATTCCAGATATAGATATTAGCACGCGATTCGCCTTCGGAGCTGCCGTTAGATTGTCCGTCGCATGTACGGATTTCGGCAATCATTGGAAGGAAGGTATTCAGTCAACCACTTCTCTGCGTAGCAATGCGCAACGGCATATGCACAATGGCAATGCTTCAGTTGAATTATATTGACACAAGGTAGGCTGGCAAGGCAAGGCAAGATGCATGGTAAAACTATAGGGGAGATAAGAGCGCGTGGCTATAATTTCATGGGCGCATGAGGAACATTGAGCATGACATTTCAAATTTGTGAAAGCGTGCTGTATATGCGCCGAATGATAAATTGTATGCAGCACGTTCGTCTATGTTCACGACGTAGTAATATCTCCGATTTTTTTTACGCTCTAGTAATACTTCGGATCGTTTAAATATCTCGAAAATGGTGATATAGTTACGAGACGCAAATTATAAAGCAAAGGACCTCCGACGAGCCTCTATAGCATTTCATCTTCATCGATATGCGACCGCTGCCGCCGGGATCGAATCCGCGATCTTCGTATCAAAAGCCGAGCACCTATATAACCACTGTGCCATCAAGGATGACTGTATTTTCATGTCGTTTCACAAAGGCTTGCCAACACGAGCAATAAAGACGAAACGTCCTGTTCTCTTACCTTCTGTCGGCGTTGTCACGTAAGTGCACATATATATATATATATATATATATATAATATATATATATATATATATATATATATATATATATATATATATATATATATCAATTCCAGCATACCGAGTTCCACATGTTTTCTCAGATGTATAAGCTGCTGACAAGGAGTGTGTCAAGCTTCGTTAAAGAACATAATAAACCTTCGTTCATGGGCTTCACGGTCACTTGAACATCACCAAAAATTATACAACGTACCGGCTTCAGTGAAAGAGACTTGCTGTTGCTGTTCTTTAACAAATGTGCAAAGAAAAATAGGTGCGCAGAAATACGTGTTTGAGGTATTGATTTTTTAACGCACGTGTCACTTGTAATTATAAGGAGTATTCAAGAGGAAGCCCACTCACGGTGGTTCGAGAGATCAAACAACAGAGCTTGGCCATCTCACCGGTTGTTAAACACTGGTCATCGCAACAGAGCCGTTAACATATCTCTGTCCTGCAGCTGCAGGCATTTTGTAAACAAAGCGATGTAGTTGCAAATGCGCATTTAATCACTTCAATAACGACATGTCGTTACTTAAGTGATTGTTAAATTGCAGTTTAACAGGCGCACCTTCACTTGGCTCACTCCAGCTGTCAGATGCAGCAGCGCAAAATGCACAAGATTCAGGAATTGTGTAATATAATGGCTTAGCTCACGGGCTCGGAACCGACACGGTTACAATTCATGCATAAACTACGGCGTAGTTATCAACGACGGTGTAATATCAACGACCAAATTTAAAAGTACATGTCCAGATGCAATCTGTACATGCTGGCGGGCACATTTTGCGTATACAATTTAAAAAACAAAAACAAAAAGCTGAGTTTTGTCGTTCAGATTGCTTATAGCATAAAAGGACAACGAAAACAGTCATTTTAAAAAGCGATAATTTGGTTATGGGGAGACGTAACTGGTGCTAAGACTACTGTATACATGCGGCTGTAACTCATAGCGACGCAAAAAAAAACAAATATAAAAATTGGATATATATATATATATATATATATATATATATATATATATATATATATATATATATATATATATATATATATATATATATATATATATATATATATTGTCTGTTAGACCTCATTAATATTGTGTAAAACACGAAAAACGAGCCCTTAAGTATACACTTCTTCCCTTATTTCATTAACGAGGGTCTCGTACTGGCAGACTTTGTGTCTTTAGGTTGTATACGAGGGACTATTGATTGATTGATATGTGGGGTTTAACGTCCCAAAACCACTATATGATTATGAGAGACGCCGTAGTGGAGGGCTCCGGAAATTTAGACCACCTGGGGTTCTTTAACGTGCACCCAAATCTGAGAACACGGGCCTACAACATTTCCGCCTCCATCGGAAATGCAGCAGCCGCAGCCGGGATTCGAACCCGCGCCCTGCGGGTCAGCAGCCGAGTACCTTAGCCACTAGACCACCGCGGCGGGGCTACGAGGGACTATTGGTCAGCTGCCCGCTCGTAATAAGTTCACGTACTGAGTGACGCCAAACAGGCTGAAGAGAGTGTGCCACACTCGCCGACATGGCTACTGGTGGCGCTGACTGACACTCCCACGCTTGAACTCACATATAAACCCAATAAAGTGGCTGGGGGGATGGCTGCCGTGGTAGCTCAGTGGTAGAGCATCGAACGCGTCTTTCGAAGGTCGCAAGTTCAGATCCTGCCCATGGCAAGTTATCTTTTCACCCACTTTTCTTCATCTTTACATTACGATTCGTTCTAATACCTTTCCCTATACTTTCCTTGGCATGATTGTCTGTTAGATCTCATTATTATTGTGTAAAACACGAAAAACTAGCCTTTAAGTATACACTTCTTCATATATATAGGGCTTCTATGGCGTGCTTACAAGGCACACAACTGGCAGCATGCGGTGAGGAGATTCAACATCGAGGCTGAGGCTCGGGAGTTTAACCAGCACCTGCTGAATTTGTGTCATCAGAGAGAGGGCGTCTTCTATGTAAACCATCGGATCGACGTGCTCCCGCCATGGACTGTGCTCGCGGCCGATGGTCTACACCCGAGCTTCGCCGGAGGGTCTCTCTAAGCATGGAACATCTACAACCTGCTCCTCGACCCTCCGGCGGCCCTACATCGACAACTGGTTGGACCACGCACCACAACCGGAGGCGTACGAGTTTCGGGAGACGCCATCCTACTCCCAGGCACTCCGGCGTGACCCTCTCGGTGACACCTGTCGAGGCGGAGAATGGCAGAAAGAGAACCAGGCGGCCCCACAAACAGCCGCTACTTCTTCTACAAGCCAGCAGATCCCGTCGGGACCCCCATCACGAAGGCACGCGCGACCGCCATCACGTGTACCACAGCTGTCGACGCCGCCTACGAGACACACCCCGAAAAAAAATTGCCCGCAGCTTCCCTCGGGGGAACACTGAGGAGGATGCGGAGCATATAATTGGTTAACGGGGTGTTAAAGTGCGACTTACTTGGGTCGATGGCTAAATTGGTTAACGTGGTTGTGAAATGGGGTGTTAAATTGCGACTTACTTGGGTCGATGGCTAAATTGGTTAACGTGGTTGTGAAATGGGGTGTTAAATTGCGACTTACTTGGGTCGATGGCTAAATTGGTTAACGTGGTTGTAGGAGGGGGTGTTAAATGAGTGAACACGTACACATGTATGCGAAAGGGCGGCGCTGGTCGAAGGGACGTCGATCATTGTGTTTGTGGATTCGTTGGAATTCATTTCACCGCGACCTTGGACGTCGACGCGCCGTACAAACCAACCGACGAGCGGCAACTGAGCGAGCGAGCGCCGACCTTGAGTATATATACAGCGCGACGGCGCATGCACTGTCAGCTGTCGAATGTTCGAGAAGGGGGAGAAGCGCAACGGCGCATGCGCGCGCGTCAGCTGCCGATGTTCTCGAAGCGCGACGGCGCATGCGCGCGCGTCAGCTGCCGATGTTCTCGAAGCGTGACGGCGCATGCGCGCTACATTATACAGCTAGCGAATGTTCGTGAAGAGGAGAAGCGCACGCGGTGTGAAGAGGAGGAAGGGTGCACAGATGGTGGAGGAGTGAACGCGCGCGGTGTGTAGAGGAGGAAGGGATGCACAGATGGTGGAAGAAGGAGGAGGAAGCTTGCGGACGGCGCCACACTACAAGCCTCGAGTATTAGATGCTCCGCATCTAAAAAGCGACGAAGGCTAATCCGGGCCAACAACGGTGGCCAGCTGTACCACAATCAACAGCAACAAGTGGCCAGAATCAACCATCCCGAAGCAGCAAAAATCAGCAGCCAACATTATCCAAGAGAAACCAGCAACCAGCAGCAGCCAACAGCAGTCGCCTACAGGCCAGCTCGTCGCGGGAGGCACAACGGGATGGAGCTCCAACCCACAGGTACGACCTCCGGGTACCTTGCGGTTCTACTCGCCGCGTCTGTGCAAATTGGCATACTGGCTGTGCGAATGGGCAAACACCATCCGCTTCTGAGATGAATTAGGCCACAGAACAGGTTCAAATTTTCTTAAACTTAGAAAAGTTGTTGACCAACGAACACATCATGAACTTCACGTGCGTAGTGTCGAAGAATATGTGCTGGCGGGTACGGCTCCGAAGGGGCTGCGCTTGTTGCTAACACCATCGATGCATAATTTTGCCAAAGGGGAAATGAAACAGTGGAACAAATTCTCGATGATGCCAACCAGGAGCTAAATAAGGTCACCATTGAACACTGTAGAAAGACTCTGAACACACTAACAGAGGAGGAGCGGTATATAGGAAATAACTTTCCTCTTTCGGAGTGGGAGGCGAAATAGCTCGCCGTATTGAAGCACAAAAAACGGAGGAAATAGAAAAACTTAAAAAAAAAAGAAATTTGTGCAGGACAATGTCTCACCATAAGCTATACTCACTGAGGCTTACATGAAAAATACCAAGCCACCTCACGTTCAGAAAGATTTGCCACCGCATTGCAAAGATCCAAACGTTATTAACATTTCAGATAAAGAACTTAGCAACGACGAACTGGGCAGGGACTTGAGCTGGTCTTGTTAGCGCTGCGAAATGCCCGGGTTGACATCGAAATCTGGTTGGGCACCTCGATTCATCGAAGCAGCATCGCCAGCATCGGAGAGGGCGAATGAATTGCTGGCCTCCACGAATTCGTCGATGTGGGCGACCGCCGTACCACGGTTGAGGTGTCTATATTCGTAACTGAAGTCTGTCAGCACCATATTTGCTTTGCCGTCACGCAGCTCAGCTATGCCTCTTGCGACGCAAATCTGGCGGTTCAGAAGAAGGTGTTGATCACCCTCGACGACGCCTTCAAAGTTTTCGGCTTTGTCAGTGCCAATTAAAACGACGACGCTGGAGAAAGGCGGCACGGTGACCTGCTCTTCCAGCACATGCAATGCGTGATTCCTTGGAGTTGTACGGGTCGGCAGCGTGTTTTCTGAGGTTAGTGTAATTGACTCAGACCTTAGGTCGATGATAGCACCGTGTTGACTTAGAAAGTGCATTCCAAGTATTACATCCCTGGAGCAATTTTTAAGATTACAAAGCTCGCAGGATAAGTCTGGTTATTGATGGTGACTCTCGCTCTGAAGACTCCAATCGACGATATTAAGTGACCGCCAGCGGTCCCGATTTCGGGGCCTTGCCATGCAGTCCTCGCTTTTTTTAACTTCGTCGCGAAAGACCCACTGACGACGGAATAGTCGGCCCCAGTATCGACGAGAGCAGTGACGAGGTTGCCGTCAAATATTACGTCGAGGTCGCTGGTTCGTCGTCGTGCGTTGCGGTTGGGTCGTGTCGTCGGGTCACGGCGACGTCTATATTTGCTCCGCTTCTTCCACGTTACGTCATGGCATCTTTTGCAGGCTGCGAAGGTTCGATGTCAAGACCCTTTTTGTCTTGCGGCGGGTGCTTTCGATTTCGTCGCGGCATCGTCTTCGTCGGCAGCGGGTGATCTTCAGTAGTTCGTTGTACAGCAACCACCCCTCCATCGGTTGCTGCCCTTAGTTTTCCGAGTAAGGGCTCGGAGATCAGCCCCGAACAGAGCCGGTGTGCTGCCCGCGGTGCCGTGAGGCGTAGCGGCCTGGCGACGGCGAACGATAAGGTCGTCGGGGTGTCGACTGCGCTCCCGCGAGGTAGTCGTCGATGCCATGAAATCGTTCACCCCGTTGTGGGCTATGCACGTTTATGCCGAATCCCCGTACACCCATCTGTCGGTACTGGCAAGGGCGGTAGGTGTGCCCGGCCTCGCCGCAGTGGTATCAGAGCGGGCGGTTGTCAAGGTGCCCGCCAAACGTCAGTTTTCCTCGGCGCACTGCGCTGGCCAGCTGGCGAACGGTAGGTAGGACGTCGGGGGTGGTAGTGGCGGTGGTGGCGTCTGGCGACGGGGCGGCGTTTTGACGAGGGCGTGGAGGAGGGGCATGACGGCGGGCTGCAGCAGCATAGCTCATGGCTTGTGGCTCCGGCTGTACTGGTTTGGGTGTCCGGAAAAATTGCTGAACTTCCTGCCGTAACACGTCGGCGATCGGGTCAACGGGATGCTGTGAGGCCGGCAACAATTTACGCAGCTCTTCCCGTACGATCGCTCGCATCGTTTCGCGAAGGTCGTCAGAGCCGAGAGCATGAAGGACTGGGTTGTCTTCCATCATTCGCCGATTGTACTGGCGGGTTCGCATTTAAAGCGTCTTATCGATTAATCTTGCTTCCGACAGGAATTCCTGGACGGTCTTCGAGGGGGGGGGGGGTCAAATTAGTCCAGCGAAGAGTTCTTGCTTGACCCCTCGCATGGGAAAACGAACTTTCTTTTAAAGGACGTTGGTCTTTCTTGGGGACCTTCGACGGAAAAATTTTGGTCTGTCTGTGTGTGCATTTGTCTGTTTGTCCACGCTTAACGGTGCCGGGTACTCTGAACGACATTAGCGGATACCACAAACGGCCGACCCCATCCGCAGCGTCCATGAATGTTGCTCAAGATTCAGCGTTCAAGCTTGTGCGATTGTCAATTAAAAAGCAATTATTATGCATATCTGAGGCATCATAACAACACGTATATATTCTGTATATATGCATCTCTTACTAGAAAAAGCATACATAGGTAATTCTAAGGACAGTAGCGTTTATCAGGCTGCACTGACAATGCAACGCTTGCACGAAAACGCGAGTGTTTCCAACGCTTTGCTAATACGACACGGTGATGGCACCTGCCCGTCGCCTTGCGTTCCACACCTTATCGCCTCTGAGACGGGTGCGCATGTCAGTCTTCGAGCCACGCACTTCGTTTTCGCAGAAAACTGCCAGATAGCGCTCATGTCTCACGTGTGACGTGACTTGATGCGCTCGTTCACCTCCGTTGCACGCTCGAGGCACTCTAACGCGGCGCCTCTAGAATACCATTCACCGATTTCTTGCGCAAAACATCAAATAAATGTTTTGTTCACTCTCTCCACACGAAAGACTGTCGCCTTTCGATTACACATTTGAAGATTAACATGCAGATATATACGGGGCCAATTTTTTTTTTCCTCGAGCATGTCAGGATCAGAATGGTGAAAAAGTCGCGCCATTTCTTCCACGAAGATTGTTACATATTCATTCGGAAGTTTCACCCTCGTTTCCAGCAGGGTCGGGCTTCTTTCTTTGCGGGCGATGCTCCTGAACGTACCTAAGACTACGCCGCGGAGGAGATCCCATGTTTGAAGGCAGACTCCCGATTCTTGAACCAGGTCCTACACGCGTCCTCCAAATAAAATAAAAGACGCGATGTATTTTCTCTTCTGTGTCCCAGTGGTTCAGGGCGGCCACCCGGTCGTAGGTCCCCGGCCAGGTCTTCGGATCTTCAAACGATGACCCACGGAAAGTCGGTGGTTCCCTTCGCTGCTGCATTACGATCGCGGGCGGTGGCGCAGAAGTTGTCATCGTTGCCGCGGTCGATGTCATGGTCTTCGTCTTCCCGAGTGTGGTCTGGTAAAAGCTCGTACCCCGGTGGCAGACCTTGTTACTGCGGCTAACTCGCTGCTGGCGTCGGTGTCTTCGCGGCGTGGGCTGGGTTCACGGCTTGACGGGCGCGTCCGGTACATGGAAGAAACAGCACCTCCACCAGATGTCACGGGATCGTGACGTGGTCAAATGGAGCACACTGCATGCCCCGCCGCGGTGGTCTAGTGGCTAAGTTACTCGGCTGCTGACCCGCAAGTCGCCAAATCGAATCCCGGCTACGGCGGCTGCATTTCCGATGGAGGCGGAAATGTTGTAGGCCCGTGTGCTCAGATTTGGGTGCACGTTAAAGAACCCCAGGTGGTCGAAATTTCCGGAGCCCTCCACTACGGCGTCTCTCATAATCATATGCTGGTTTTGAGACGTTAAATCCCACATATCAATCAATCAAGCATACTGCAAGTCGAATAATAAACTGTTTATTTGGGCGAACTTGTGCCCATGGTAAACGGAAAGTCGGATTGCAGTAGCAGTCTTGCACTGATAGCGGAGAACGGAGCGTCGGCCGTCGATCTACCGACAAGCGGCGAAGAGTGTCGGCATTTATACCATTGTCATCGAATATTCTAGCGCTATTGCTAGCGGCGACGTATATGTTCCCGAATAATCTGCGACGTTCCCGAAGTGGGCGTAATCTTAACAAAACGATCTACTAAAGCCTCGAAGCTTCTCGAACATCGTAGGCTCGGTTTGCGCTGAACGTAGCGTAACGGGGTGATCACAAAACTTGAGGAAAGTAACTTGGCAATACTATTTTTAAACTATGGCTCAAGTTACGTGGTAGTAGTGGTTAGGCTTATCCTACTTTCTGCCCCTGCCTTAGTTTCCTCTTACTCCAGCCGAGTTTCTTTTAATACTCAGAACATAATGAAGAGTCGGAACGGTCGCTAATTTTTAGAGTAATATCCAAGTGGAAACCAGAAAACGCCTCGTTCTGTGATTCTAACCTTCAATATTATAATGAACTAGATATTCAAGATCAGCCAAGATGATCATAAGGTCCCTAGATGAAACAAGTTATATATAGGGACCTTAGGTCCTCATGTCGCAGCTGGCAAACCGGCCAAGAGCCAAGTGTTACGTTAACCATTTCTATACCGTCAATCGTCATGCGATTTTATGCCAGCATTGCCAGAGTTGCTAAGCAGCTAATCGATTGGGTATTTGCTGCTCCGTGAGATTTCAAAGCTAAGCTTCTGCGCACTGGCCCCGCCGCGGTGGTCTAGTGGCTAGGTACTCGGCTGCTGACCCGCAGGTCGCGGGTTCGAATCCCGGCTGCGGCGGCTGCATTTCCGATGGAGGCGGAAATGTTGTAGGCCCATGTGCTTAGGTTTGGGTGCACGTTAAAGAACCCCAGGTAGTCGAAATTTCCGGAGCCCTCCACTACGGCGTCTCTCATAACCATATGGTGGTTTTGGGACGTTAAGCCCCACATATCAAGCTTCTGAGCACTGCACTGCACCTTGACTCTTCTTTAGATGACGGTTGTGTAGAGTTACAGCACGTTAAAGAAAGTGGCGTGTTAAGTATAGGGGGTATGCACCGAAACCAGATGCACTGAAAGCGATTGACTACTTACCCTATCGCAAATTTTACGGATAGCCAAGAAAAAGAAAAGAAATACAGTACATTACGTACAGCTTACCTTCGCAGCGACGAACTCTTCACCCATGGTTGGCTTCACGAGACCGCTGGTGACGTAATAATGACCACCCGAGGATATGTAGCCGTTTACTTGGTCCCGCCTCACCAAGTTTGTCCTTTGAATCTTAGAGCCGATGATATCCGCAAGGTGTACGCTAGTGAAGTAGTCATCGGAGAGCGCCAAGGGGTCTCGCCACATTGGTGATGTGCCCGTTGCAGACGGTGTGAGGCAGCGACTTTACGAGACCACCGAACAGCATTTTTCACAGCAGTACCTGGCAGTACTACGGCAGAGCAAAATAATCGGTTGCTTTCGTTACGTTATTAACACGTAGCAACAACGTGCTGCTGCCCGATCAAGTCCACACAGCATGCAAAAGTAGAGGAAACTTCCAACGCCACAGTACTGTTAATGCAATACACGAGAACAAGTAAGGTCAGGGAAACAAAACATAAAATACCCATCACATATACACAGTGGCAAGCATGGGTCGTCTGCTGCGTCAAAACCTCAATAATGGCGCCTGGCCACCGACCCGCTTTTTTCAAACTAACTTCAGCAGTCTGTCAAAAAAAATAATAATGAGTGAACAGAAGTATTCTGGTAAAATTTCACCCTATTCTGTTTATTTTTCTATATGTGCGACGGGTCAAACCCCTGTGGTCAATTAGAGGCATGCAGTAAATCGTTTTCCAAGATTTTAAACAAATTGCGAGTGTTCGCTGCCTAGCCGTTTATAAAATCTAGTGTCTCATCATCCAACATAAGGAAAGTTTTATTAAAAATGAAGCACCTAAGAAATGTGCAGATAAAATAAAAAACCAAACAAGAACAATTTTTTTTATGTAGCGCCCTCTGTGTTTTTATATGCTTACAACGTTTGTGGTTATCAGAACGAGCCTAGCCCAGTGTAAGGAACATGGACAAAATGATGTACTCGGCTGGCTTGGCGGTGGCGGTTTTGTTTAAACTAAGCTTTCTCTGATCGAAATGGATATAACGTTGTGGGAAATGACCGAAACGTACCTAGAAGCGGTACGCGATGGCTCGTGCTCGACCACAGTGTTTGATTTCACGTAGCCCGCGGGCGCGCATCTTGATTACTACTCTTTTCCTCCGATGCCGGCGTAACGGAACTTGTGTGGACGACCGATGGGTCCCAAGTATGAGGCTCTACGGAGCGATCTCACCGAAATGGGCTACACGGAAGCCTTCAGCCTCGAGTCGGCGCCTCTTGTTGCTCGACTGTGGTCGGACCTGTGCAGCTATCAGGAGCAGTGCGTGGATGCGAACACGGCGCTGCGAAGGACGGTGCAGGTGATCGATAAACTTCGTTGCCAGCGTTTTCGAATTCTGTGGAGACTAAATGTCTCTCCACTCTGATCAGTGGCCGTAACACGCTGATCACTTTTTCGTTCAGGAGAGTCAAGAGAAAGACGACTTGGCCGAGCGTTATCGACAGGAGAACGCCAAAGCACTCGCCGAGGTGAATCGACTGCACGCCTGCGTCGTGCAGTTGAAGGAAAAACACAACGATAAATTGAACGGTGAGTCACTCGGCACAAGTCGCGCTGTGCTTCTGAGATCGCATTTCTTCCAGCGGTATTACAATAGAAACTATGTTAAGTCTGAAATCGCCGAGTACTCCGAAGAAATGAGTTAATCTGGATGTGATGATTACTGTTAGCAAAATAATAATAATACAGAAATATTTAATTAGGCAGCTCTAAACTGGACTCACCATTATCGTATTGATTGTTGCGATATGTATATAACCACAACTACGACTCTTCACGCGCGTGAGTTTGTTTACTTATTTTTGTTGACTTGTGGGATCTGTGGAAATCTTTTATCTTTTCCCTTATTGCCTACTTGCAATCACTTAACAAAAGCACTGCAATCAGTCTTCACCTAATACAATATCTTCTTCTTCTTTTTCGGGATGCCCATTCTGTTTGAAACACTAAACCACCAAGTTCTATAAGTGATTAATACCATTATGCCTATAGGACCTTTAAAAACTTAAATCGCTTCGCACCTGTGCATATACAGACCGTGCATTGCTTTATAAATTTCCTATGACCACAACATTTTGTAGTGCAATATTTTACAGTCCTTAATGCAGATTACAAATTGAGCACAGCAGCCGAAAGTGTAAAATTAAACTTTGCACAGTTACACTTGGTTACATACAGATGTTGTTTGCGCATAGAATAAATACCAGAAACACATACACTAAACAAGCCAGAAAATTACCTAATATTGCACACATACATTTTGCAAGACCTGGTAGCAGTTTCCCAGGGACCGATGTCTCAGGCCATAAAATCAAAATGAATGCTGTCACTGTGCGGTGTGAATAACATGACCTCTCCCATCGTTGCTGACTACTTACAGATTTGGAAAATAGGCTTCACGAAGCTGAGCAATGTAAAAAGAAGTTTGAGTTTGTGAAAGCAGACTGCATAAACAAGATTAAACATCTCGAGAAAGAACTGCAGCTGAAATCCGACAAAATCCTGCAGCTTCAATCAGCACTGTCGACGCAAGCGGTTGTTCATGTTACAGGTACTGCAGCCATTTGCTTTCCTTGTCAGAGTGTTTTTTGCTGTGGGAGTACAATACAAAGGTGACTGCTGTTTTCCAACAACTGTTGCTAGTTTATTTAAGCTTGCAGATTGTGTGCTAACGATGACCTTCACCTTTGAATACGGAATAATGAGGGGCCCTTTAAGGAAACCCTGCTGGTTAAATTTTATATTGAGCTCTCCACTCTAGACTGTTTATATTTACTGTACAGCATTGGAATGTTAAAAACCCACAAATTAATAATTTTGAACTTTGGATTATGATAACTAGACAAATATTTCTAACTTTTTGAAGTTTCATGTAAACCTCGCTGCACATTATTAGTTTCAATAGCTCCCAATGTTGTGCTTGCTGTGGTATATACTCTGCTGATATTTTAGTAGCGAGCATAATAGTACTCCTTTATGTTATTGCCAGTTGGTTTAAAAGTTTTGTTTAATAAATTGTCTCACTTTAATGAGAAATGCTCACCTTGCGCATGTGTTTTCTTGTAGATACTGCAAAAGTGCCTGCATCCTATCGAACTCAAGGTATTGAACTAACCTCCTTGCTGCCAAGGCAGCAGGGAGTGGCTGGACGGAAAGCAGGACCCCCAGCAGCTACACGAGATGCTCAAGAGATTGACATTATTCGGATGGCTGACACAAGAATTCACCAGCTACAACATGAGCGACGAGACCTCAAAGAATCATTATATCAGTCAAGAGTTTCTGTGGATTTGCTGCAGCAACGAGTGAGTGCATGCGAAATTCAGCGCACAAGTGTGCAACGTAAACAATTACACCATCATCATGTTCTTTCCAGCCTCACCAAATTTGAACAAATTTTTCATACAACATACTAATTCATAGACAAAGGACTGAAGGTGATAGTCTAGTTCTTCACATTTTAAAAGCTTTAGGCAAGTGAGAAGCATAGTTGCAAAAACCTCAGTTTAAAATGTGATAAAGTGTAGCACATACCGTTATTTCGTAGCCAAGGCCAACCTTGTGTATCTCCGGCATTTTTTTTTGTTGCAGATTGAAGCACGAAATGCTGAAATTGAACGTCTCACACGAACCCTGCGGGAGGGACTTCCACACACTGCATTACAAGATGGATGCAGCTGTGGTCGAAATTTGCAGGTAACATTGGGTGCAATGTTTAAAAAATGTGTCATTAATCGATTATTTAATGAAAGTTGGTCTTGTGGGATGACTTGTAAGGAAAAGTGATCCATTCAAATCACTGACCAAGTCAGTCGTCATCGTCTGTCATCTTGAAAAGAACACCAGTCCCTTGTTGATGGTGTATTAGGTGCAGTGTCACAGTTGGCTTTTGTATTTATTTCCACACACACTCGAGCGTTACACTGGCGGGAAATCAAGACAGCTGAAAACACAGTAAATGACATATAACATAAAATACTTATGCAATACAATAAGTGTAAATGCTGTGTTGCAGGCCACAAAAAAAAAAAAAAAAGACTGCAGACTTTTGCAATATTATAGACATAACATTATTTTAAAAAAAATAAACACTAAAGAAAAATGCATGACTGAATAATTGATAACAGGGCAATAAAGCTAGCCAACAAATAATGGATTTTTTTCAGCAATTGATGACACAAAAGGAAAGATTTTTTTCTCACATATGCATAACATGCAAGGTCCGCTAAGTGGTCAAAAATATCGGGCATGGTACCTGTGTCCTGTTTTAGTGTTCGGTGTCACCTTAGTAGTTAGAATTCAAGCACAAATGTAATCCTTACGTATTCTTTTTCTTTTGTGATAACTGATGCATAGCCCGAGTTGTTGATGTAATTACGCTTGCTCACATGGTCAACGAATACACTGTATGGAGCAGTCGTTAAGACATCATGTTTTTGCTTCCCGAATTTTTCTATGTAACATAGTGACAGGGGGTTGCAGCCCCTAGAATCTCTTTTTGTCATAGGCATACAGAGTTGCAATATGACCATTTGCCTGCACGGCCCCACACTTTATATCAAGGAGGTGCCCCACCCCTGAAAAAAATTTTCGCCCACGCCTCTGATGCAACATAAATAGCAGCCCTTGCAGTAATCTGAATAGTAATGATACAGGACAATGTACCACAATCTCTGTAATGAAAATTGAGAGCCCATATTATTGTTAAGAGGCGGCCGTCAGCATAGTGATTGTGTTATCATGTAGATTACTCGTATAAGTGGTGAGTGTGTATGATTTGCTACATTAAAACATTGTTGTACCAGTAAACGGGGCAATGAGAAACATGATAACTAAATTACTGGTACTAGTACTACGGCGCACTGTTCACAGTTTATGTGAGTAAACATGTACCATTTTCATTTCCCAGAAATTATTGTGTCTAACTATCATGTCTGTGCATGTACAGCCTCAAGGAAAAGAAGATGGAACAGCTGTCCCTACAGAACAGCACTCCAATGAGCCAAAAAAGCCAGCCTCTGGCAAACAGCCGCTAAAGCAAGTTCGGAAGGTTAATGTGAGTCATTCGGGTTGGCTATCTTGCGCTTGCCTAGGAATCAGTGCAGAACATTCAGAATGCCCACTACAGTATTTAGGGAATCTTCCAAATGAGGGCGGCTGTCACCTTGTTTTATTAGTGCTGTAACGATTTGAGGCACTTTTTTCAGTTATTGCCAAAAAGTTAACAGTTAACAGCTGACTGCTCTGTCATTTTACCTCCAAACTTGGTCTCCAACACTATAAAACTATGAGATGCTGTTGAAAGTCTGATATTTATACAGCACAACGGAAAAAGACCGAGGATGCGACATATCAGGCTGAACAGTGTATTATTTCACTCTCCTTTATTTTTGTTCTTCATGCTATAGAAGTACTCAACCATTATTGACATGACTTATTTGCAATTTTGCTAGCTCACTTGTGTAGTGTTTCTTTTACTGCTTAACACCTAACAGACCATCGCTCGTCTTGGTAGAACCTAGATATGTGGGCCCTTTTGTTGATGCACTTCGATTTAACACGCCCCGCAGCAGTGGTCTAGTGGCTAAGGTACTCGGCTGCTAACCCGCAGGTCGCGGGACCGAATCCTGGCTGCAACGGCTGCATTTTCGATGAAAGCAAAAATGCCGTAGGCCCGTGTGCTCAGATTTGGGTGCAAGAACCACAGGTGGTCAAAATTTCTGGAGCCCTCCACTACGGCATCTTTCATATTCATATGGTGGTTTTGGGACGTTAAATCCCATATAGCAATATCGATTTAACACACTGTAATATTGTTCCAAGCATCTTATGCAATTAAATTGCTAGCCTACGTATATGTCACAATTTTGCTGCTTATTTTTTGAGAAGGCCTATTCATGCCTTCTTTGTTGCCTCTTAAAAATATGTGGCCAAGACAACAGATGTTTTAAATTCATATATCTCAATTCATATGACTCAATGCTTCAGAACTCAATAGAAAAACCTTCAATTCCTTCAGTCTAGTCAGCTAGTTCCTTCTTGTTGCTTGATGTATTAACAATGCACTACATAAGTACAGTACGCTTCAAGCAAATTGTGAGGCTTTCTTCCCTCTTTAATTTCATACATCAGTGCGTGGTGCACTAAACAGCCAGGCGACCAAGAGAGTTTAATGGCTAAGCTTGTCCTGAGAATAGTATAGATGATATGATCAAGATTTTCCTCACTTTTGAGGCTGGTTTTGTGTTGCTGAAACTGGGTGCATCCACAGCACATCATGGTGTGTGCTTATAGTTTCATGCATTTACTGCATCTGTGTCAGTGATGCCTATCCTGTTCTCTTTTATGCATCACAATGTTTCATGCTGCATGTGCACAGTTTGGCCACCTGCACCGGAAAACAGATCCACGGGCAAGAGACCCCAAGCCAGCAAAAAGTGTGAGGGGCCGTCTCTTCTTTATATTGCATAGTTGTCTTAAAGTGTAGTGAAGCATACTTGTTTTTCGCAGAAACGTCCTACAAGTGTCCCTAGGCAAGCTGACCAGCAGTCAAAGGGTCTAACACTTGAGGAGCAGATCCAGGCACTGGAGGAAGAAAAACAGAGGCTGAAGGAACGAGTGAAGCAGCTGGCTAGTAGTGGTTAGTACAAATCTACATCATAGATTATGCTGACAAGTTTCCATTATGCTGACTACCCTCCTAGAAGTCGTGTACATTTCACTATATTGTATATGTCAGTTTAACCCTTTGTGGGTTCATGAATATTCTTTACTTGATAACAGTAATTATACCTGTGGGATACCTAAATAGATTGCTTAGAAACAGTATGAAGCAAGTTTCATCAAAATATGACCATTAGTTTACGAGAAAAAAAGTAGGACGTATGTATCCCATTGACCCATGAAGTGTCTTTGAAACAGTGGGACAAACGTTCCAAGTTGACTTCAGCTCGCAGTGCTGAATAAAACTCAAATTCTGGTGCAGGGGCAATGGTGGCTTCATGGCAGTGCTTCATATCTATAAAAGAAAGCTAGCTCGCGGCAATATGCGGGTATCATTTTTAGAAATTTCTTCGTGAATCGCACCAGAGGGTGCTGGCTGCGCACGAGAAAGTACAGTATATGTTACAGGTAAAGCCAGGAGGTAAACGTAATGTCGTAACTGTGTTGCAGCATGCCTGATTTCTTCTTCATCTCTATATTGGTTGTGAGTCTACCTTATAACTGGAACTATAGTTTTGGTTTCGATTATAGTTCAACCCCCCCCCCAACTTTGTATTTCAAATTTATACAAACGGCTCGCCCTGTAAAAGTGATATGTAAGGCTTTCAATTCACTAAAACAAATATTGCTGCTCCGTTTGACCTGCTATGTTTTTCTTCTATGTTCGATCTGCTGTGAAAATGCAAAATTCAAAAAACTTTCAGGGCTCATTCTTTGTGGTTTCCCAGGGGACGGTGAAATGCAACCCAAACTGGTATTGACTAAAAAACTTTTAATATAATGTGGAAACAGTCTAACAGCACCTGCATGTCGTTTAGTATACCTGCTCTTTTGCCTTGCTCAAACAAAATAACTTGGCAGGTTGACTTTTTTGTTAGTAAGCCATAATTCTGCTTAGATCATGCTTTGATCACCTTAGACATCTGACAGAACAAATGAAAATGATTGCCTCTGTGTGTTTGGAGTGGCACAGATTTGGCTGCATTATCGATGATCTGTTCGTGTCCCTGCAGAACGCCAGTTGCTCCTTGAGATACAGGGCCTACTGGCCAACAAAGGACAGACGGCTGATCCTGACAGCAGTGAAGAACTGCGGGCCTTAGAGAGGGAGCGAGACCACTACAAGGATGAGTTAATGAGGTTACATCAGGTGCTCAAGATGGGTAACACGAGACGTAAGCTTCCATCATCAAGCGGCAGTGAAAGTGGAAAGCAGGCCGATCCAAAGGTATGACCATGCAAACAAGTGAAATTGAAGTACGAATCATGCATCAATGTGTAGATTCTAAAATTATATATACTAATGTGAAAAGCCATTTTCACTTAGATTAAGCAGAATGTAGTCCCATTCAATACCATGGGAGAGTTGGCTGCCACGAAGCTCAAGTTAATTGGTGACTTTTAATGTGAGTGGCAACGTATTCGCGGCTCTAAGTGAGCGCTCGCCACCTAGCGGTCGTGCCTGGAAACCGCGCTAACAGGGTCAAGATTAAAAGGAGATATTTCACCATGTTGCATGCGTTGAGAAGAAGCCACATAGTTCCTTTATTTTTGACATACCACAGGCGCAAGCCCGACAAAGAAGAAAGTGATGTCCAAAGACAATTGCAGTGTACCGCAATGCATAGCATTGCGGTGGAAAGATGGCAACTAATGTATCATTCTATCACTTCCCGAAGAATGCAGACTAGGCGCGGCAAAGAAAGGCACAAATCAGAAACACGCATTGTAAAAAAGATGACGGATACTTCAGTAGTTTGCTCCAATCAATGTGCTCGCAACGACTTGATTCTCCTTGCTGTAATCCTTTCTCCCAAACATTTTTGATTTCGGATGTGTGTATATACATGCACACACACGTGTGCACAAAAGTTTTGCATGCATAGCGTGCATGTATGTGCATCCATGTGTATATATATATCATGTCCCTGCATTCATAGCGTACCTAGTGTGCATGCATATATCTGCTTTGAATATCAACTACTACTCACACGAACAAGTGAGTGTTCGGAAACACACTGCTTTATTTATTAAAAACTTAATAACATGAATCGGTGAATGAAAAGAAAGGAGCACAATTACAATCGAAACTACAATTTGCCTTATTTCAAGATACACTGGCCCAGGCACAAATTCGTTCTGTAATCAATTGAACGGCATGAGTATTCAGTTTTTGACGCAACAACGGAACTCAATGGGATACATTCAATAGGCAGCACGAGTCGCCGCGTAGTTACCTTGAAAACTATTAAGGCCTTACCTGTAGCAGTGTAGCAACGTGGCGCAATAGTGCTAGCAACTTTTGGAGAGGCCCGCTACACGTGAGCAGTTGCCTTCTTCAACCTCGGGCTGCCTAGAATGGTTCTTGAACTTGAAGTAAATCTGATGCAGTCCGCCAAAGAGGCTGGATGTTGTTTGCGTGCACAGTGCAACTATTTCTGCTGTTCACCAGTGAAATTTTTATGCTTATGAGAATAAGGCGGTTCGCGGCCAGCACCTTTTCGTCTTCGACGAAGCAGCGTGATCAGACGCCACAATCGAGAAACTTCAGGATAGCGCCAAGCGAAAGTGCTGCATTGACCCTGTTAGGTGTGTTTTTTCGACCACTGCTGCCAGCACACGGAGCGTTTTCTGGAGTTGCGAATGTGTGCTGTTTTATATATAGTATGGTTATAGGCACCTCCAATGCTCTGGTCTTTCAAAGGCCTTGTTTCACCAATGGCACTCTGTTGCTTCTGGCTCACCTAAATGGATTTGACAAGTTACACATCTTCAGTTTACATAAAGGCACCAGGTGTAGAGTTGTGATGGCCTTTGTCTACTCTCCAAGGCAGGGAAACGGTAGCTCAACTGCCACCTTTCATACCATGCCGTTTTCATGGTTGCGTAACGTGTGAATTTCTTCTGATGGCTCGCTGCAGAATCTGGAAACAAGTAATCCGTCTGCGGAAGATGAGCAGTTGCTGAGTCGGTTGGGGTTGCTCCAGAGAGAAGTGGACAAGCTCACAGCCACTGTGGAGAACCTGTCCAAGCAGCGTGATCAGTTGCTCGTGGAGAGGGACAGCCATGCCCGCCAGCTTGCCATTCTCGCTGAAAAACTTAAGGAAAAGGTTTGTAGCTTCAAATCTAATCGTATCTAATGCTGTATCTATTTTCCGACTGCTACTAGGCCATGAGGACCTTATAATGAAAAAAAAAATAAAAAGAGAAAACTATTGGTATTATCAGTTCATAATGAACATTACGTATGTATTGTTATTCATACGTTACTATAGTAACTTTGCATGGCTTAGACAATAGGTCAATGACCTGCTGTAATAGAATGAACTAAAGGCCCTGCTGATAAAGACAAAAGAGAAGACAGCAACACAGAGCTCTTTTTGTTCTACTGTCCTCATTTTTGTTTCGTTTTTTACGATGTGCTTAGTTCATTTTACAAGACGCATTTCAATGAAGTAGCCCAGTTGTGTATTTTTTTGCGCTATGGTGGATTGTAAAGAATGGTGTTCACCTGCTAAGCTCAATACAAGAGTTAGATTACTAATTATATAAGCCACATTTTGATGTGGGAAAAATGCAAGGACACCTATATGCTTAGAATCGAGTGCGCATTAAGGAACTACAGGTGGTAAAAAATATATCTTGAGTTCCCCTCTGCTGCTGCATGCCTCGAGATCATGTTGCGATCTTTAAGAAACCTCATTATTAAAGTTGATCCGTGTATAACTGTTTGTAAAGTGGCATAAGGAATTCACAGTGTTAGTTAATTAGGGTTTGACAAGTACACTGTTATGTGCCTTGATGTAAATATTCTTTAGTCCTTGTATCTAGTAACGTTATGTTTGTCTGTGCTGCCTCCAGATTGTATGTTTCTTTATGCTGGATCCATTACTAGCAATAGGCTAAGACTCTGCTTTTTTATGCTTACACTGAAAAGCTTGTCTTGTAATGAAACTGAACATAATCTGAACTACTAACTTTCGCTTTATTTTTATTTTACAGGACAAAGATACGCAGACTGCCCACTTCACATGTCGAGCTACAGAGTCACACGTTGAGTAAGTCACCACCTATCTATATCAAAAAGGATGCTGCAGGAAATCAACCTGAAATGTTTTTTTCAACTACCTTGCTGGAAAACCCTCATGAACAGAAAAACTTGATAATTCAACAGCAGTAGCATGCAGCCTTTCTGTATACGTTACTCCATTCAGCTTGACAGAGTCAATGGCTCATAGCCATTTGGCATCAGACCTCACAAAAAAAAAAAAAAGTATCAAGTGAACTTGCACTTTGTGGCCTTGTGTGTTTCTTTCTCTCCACCTTCAGTGGAGAAGTCAAGTGAAACGGTAACTCTGGTGGCATGCATGGAAGTCCCAGGCACTTTGGCTTTCGATTCTTCTGTGAAAAAAAGAATAAAGAAAACATTTCTTTTTCCGTATTCAAGGTTGGTACTATTTTCTTCAGGTCCAGTACTCACTATTGCTAGCATAATTTGTAGAAAAGCTTGCTTTTGCTGAAGCAGGGGCGTAGCCGGAAATGTTTTCCGAAGGGCGGGGGGCGGAAGAAGGCATTTTTTAAAGAACTGACTTACATATGCATAATTTGCAGGGGTGTGTGAACATTCGAAATTTAGAATATCTTCCTAATATTTTTTTGCTATTCGATTCACAAAGCGATATTACTATTTGTACTTTTTAAATACAGTCAACGTCCCATTCTTTTAACAAAAGCCTCTTCAGATTTTTAAGTTGCTTCACCCCATGACATGATCGTGCTGCGGAAAAGATACCTGTCAAGTTTAGTTACGGACGCAAATGCACTCAAGCAAACGCTGCTTCGAACATGGAGATGATATATGTGCCAAAGGTGGGGGGGGGCTGAGTTAATGCTTCCTTGGACCTTAAATATGAACATGAAGCCAGAAAAATTGGATGCCAAAGATATTTAGCATCCAAAATTCCAGACACTCTTATATATTGACATCTCTGAGGCAAATCGGGAACTCTTGACTTGAAGCGAACGCACCCATGTTCAGTCGGGCTTCCACTAATTTTGAAAGAAGATGAGAGGCTGAGAAAACAGCATCTTCCCCTTTCATGTGTAGAGTTTTGTCGGCAACACTTTGGTTGCCCCGAATTATGCACATAAATACATTTCAGCCTCTGCATTGGCTCGTTTTTGATATGACAACTATGAAGCACCACCTCGAAAGCGCTTCATGAACTCAGCCAGAGGAAACACTTTCATGTTGCTATCTCGTAAGATTATGCTTGGGGATCTTCTCTAACTTTATTTCTGCAATATCGCTTCTAAGTATTAGAAAAATAGTCTAAAAATATTTGAGAAATATTCGAAAAGTATTAGATTCCATTCACACTAACGCTCCAATATTAGAATTCGCTTCACACCAAAATTTTGCTATTCGCCGAGCCCTTATAATTTGGCACATATCATCAGTGTTCTGAGGATAACATATGTTGAAATTGTTATCAGAATGGGTGTATATAGAAAAACCGCTGGAGTTCCCTTTTAAGGTGATAGCCAATCCACGTAAAGTGTGGCTGCTGAACTTTCGCTAAACTTGCGACAAAGCGGCTGTAGGCAACAAGGAGCCCCACAGGGCTGGCAGAATGAAGCTTAGGCAAGCCTGTGACTGCCCACCATTCCCGTGCTGGCTGAAACTCCATGCATTCCAGCTCCCATAGGCGTTAGTGGCAGATTTCGCTCTAGTGTACCATTATGAGACCCTATGGTGTCCCACCTACACGCATCTTATTTCAATGTCCACAGCAAGCTGCAAGATGACCTAAACAGCAAGGACAGCGATATCGTGAAGCTCACATGCCGAGTGAGAGAGTTGGAAGCCGAAGCTGCATCCGCAGCCGAGTCCCATTCCCGCCTTCTGCAAGAAAACCAGAGGCTTCATGAAAACGTAACGCTTGTGGCAAAAGAGCACAAGGTTAGTATGAAAAAATTATTAATAGATATTTTTGATGAGCTTACTTAACATGAAAAGAACAACTCCTGAGTGGTGCTACAAGGAAATAATAATCAGTGAATTTGAAGTTTTTATGGGCATTGGCATATGTCTGTAGAGAGCTGGTTTGTTTGTGCAATAGTCGACTACTACTATTCAGTTTAACAATTAATTTCTGCTCAGTATGCAGGAAACAATACAAGTCAGAATCAAATGTAGCAATTAGAAAATTTTACTCTTCTCTAATGTTGTATACCAGTGACGCTGGATAAAAAAAGGGGGGTGGGGGTGGAGAGCAGTAGCATAAAAGTAAGCCAGGTAAAACAGTGAAATAAATGTTCGAAAGCACAGTTTGCTGTTATAAGAAAGTCTGTTGTTATAACTATTCCTTTTATATGCAAGAGTACTATTGTGCAACACACACGAGAATAAGAATTTCCTTGAATGGCGGTTGGGCAGCATTACGCCATAATAAGCCACTGGCTACACTTGACTTGCACTGTGCCTGTCTGCCCGCACTAGTGACAAAAAGACGATGAATATGCAGTAGGTTTTGCTTTTGACCAGTCTTTCGATTATAGTTGGCAAGCTTGCTTGACATAAAAGTGCACTGAATATTGTTCGCTCATTCATTTGAAAGTGTGACCGTAGCCTAACAGTAGGGTATGCATAGTGGCCATTGCGAATACATTTGCGAGGTAGCTTTATTGCACTTTCGACATTCTAAAAAAATTGTTTCGAAATGTGCTGGGCAGCTGCTTACAAGGTGCCTGCATGATTAGTAGTGGTTAAAATAAATGAAGCATGCTTTAAGCGCATATCAACTAGGAACCCCAACGTAGAGGGTATTGCATTAGTATCACTAAGCTCGCACTTCGGAAATGTCTGCTTTTAAATGGCTATATATTTATTTTACACGCTCTTCTAAGATGTTAGATGCATTTATAAATGACCACTTTATAACAAAGTTCTTAATAACAAAAAACTGAATTGAAGAGGTTTTAATCTCATTGCTATGGGCCAAGGAAAAGTTGTTAGGCCCTTTTGGCCATCATTGCTGCCATCGATGTCAGTGCGTCCTGCCTATATCAGCAACTTCAGGAAGCCTATATTATCCGCCAATGTCCTAGCTTTATGTTTTGTTTTACCACATATGAGAGACATGTCATTTCTAAACATCTTTCCTCTTGTGTACAGAACATGGCAGCTGACTTCGAGAATGCCGTGCAACAGAGGAGAGACCTAGAACTTCAAATCCAGGAGTATGTGATTAAAGTGGCCAAAATAGAAGAGCTCCTGCGTACTAGGGTGAGTTTAGCTTACTGCCTCTACTGGTAATTGAACACTGACTGAGCAGCAAAGACTTTCCTCAAAACACGGTAACATATTAAATCAAAGGTGCAGCTTTCCCACTTAATATTAGAGATGGGAGGAAGGCGCTCGGTGTGGAGGAATGTATGAAAGGCTGGAGTTCTGGAAGTTGAATGAATGGTACATTGAGGGAGGTACGCTTGATCACTCGGTCGCTTTTGTGATCAGGAGTTGGAAGTTTACGCACAGTCGATTTCAGCAGTACGTTCCACCACCCTCGTTTTTAATCTTAACGCTCCTCCTCAGACAAGAGAGGGGAAAGAGCAGCACATTTTTGCAACCCTGTTACTGATGCCTCTGTACTAAATCATAGTTTATGGTTAAGCATCAAATTGCCAAGTATCAACTGCTATCTGTAGGCATGCTCTGGATGTGCAATACGCACTTATTAAGATAACGAAAGACAGGCTCATTAGCAATTGAGAGCGTCACAGGTAAAATACAGACAAGTAAAGGAACAGGCACTGTGGTTGCCAATTTTCAACTTGTGGAAGAAAAGAAAAGTGTTTAAATAATAAGTACATCTGATTTCAGAAAAAACTCTCAATGAAGCTCTTCTCTTTAAGCCTCTGGAGTCGTGTCGAATATGCATATAGATTAGAGTAGGATTACTGCATGCATCTTGGCATCTAGGTGTAAGCAGCTGCACATTTCTGAATTATTGATTTATCTGTGCAGGACCAAGAGAGGGAAGATCTCTTGGACCAGTACCGGTCTCTTATCTCAGCCAACGCTGATCTGCGGACTCAAGCCGAGCAAAGCCAGAGAGAACATGACAGCAGTGATGCCACACTCAATAGCCTGCGTCAGCAGCTTGCCCGGGTGAGACTTTAAAAAGAGGAATGGCATGCAAGGTTGACGAAGATGATGGGTAACTGTTTGGGAAGAACACAAAGACGGAAGCATTTTAATGCAGGTTTTTTTTTTGTTGTTAATGGTAGACTGAATTGTCACACACCATTCATAGACTAATACAGTAAAAAAAACTAGCTCGATAAATTCAACCGTCCTCTCACCGTCCCTTCTTGTTCACACTGTTGACATTCCTAAGAAAACAAACTAGTAGTGATACACTAGTAGTTGTAGTGGCTGGTTGTACAGTAGACTCACATTGAACAGAAATCTGTTAAACAGAACCACTGCCTAAATGGATTAAGTGCTTCTGACAAGATTGGTTATGTTCTTGCACTTACCAAGAGACAACCCCTCTCAGCGAATTCTTTTGAGCCCCGAATTGAACTTTTAGATTGTGTAAATCATTACCTATGGCTGCTTAAAACCTTGCACCCTTTTGCAGGGTACCTGTCCCTTGTGAAAGTGTATTTGGATATTAAAATTCACCAGCAAGAGCATCAGTTTTAAGTAGTTTTGCATTTAGTTCCATTTGTTACCCGTGCAACAGCTGTGGCTATATACCATGTTTTATGGAGAGGCAGTGAACAAGGTGTGTAAGGACCAAGCATAAATTTTACAGGAACCAGGAATACTTACTGGGAAAATGCCTGTGGCAGTACAGGCACCTTTGCTTTATCTCAAATTCTGCAATGGTCATGCAAGTCAACTCAGTTTTTTTTTTCAATTTATTTGTTTGTTTTCTGTTTGCATTTCCGAGTTTAGCTGACACTTTCACAGCTTCCTGCATACTCCACTAAGCACTGACTGGCAACCATATTATGATTTCTCATACTGAAGTCATTAAGTTAAAATGCAGCAAACTGATCTTTTAATTTACATTGGCTCTATTGAGAGGAAGACAATGTGAAGCAGCTAAGGAATTTAGAGCTGAATGAAAACAAACAAGTGCATGCTTACCTTTCGACTACTTGACCAGCGTTCTGTTTAGGTGACTCCTTTGTGTGCCAAATCACTTTGAAGACTTGCAAACATAAAATGTGAGTGTTACTTGATTCATTGCTTCTTTTCAAGCAAAGCTCATTGTAACTCACAGATTTTTGTGGCAACCTCGTACACGAGAAACTTGGCACTGACAAACATAAAGTAATGCGGCTCTCGAAGGTTCACTGGTCACTTGCGTATTTGTATGTGCCAGTGATTGATGCCGTCTTGATCGTGGCCTGGTCGGCTGTCAGCCATTTCTAGTCTGGCAATCTGATCTTTTTATCGTGGTGACTTGTCCTTTCACGTTGCCACGCTTCATTGTTGTCTGGATATGAACGCATGATCGTTGATGTTGCCAGTAGCAACAAGCATGTGGATGAAGGTACAATTCCCGACATGTAAGAAGGAAACGGTTAGGAAGGGGCATTGCACAGTGTCACAGAAAGAAAAGTAGTACATCAGGAACGCACATGCCTAGCTTTGCTTGCCCCCATTTTGCTGATAAGGCAAGGGCTTGTGAATTTTGTTTGTTCGTTGTGCGGTGCTGTTAGATTTCTCACCGAAATGCAGTTGGAATAGCTGGCTGGCTATAATTAATTAAGTGCCTGCGATTGCCTCTCTGCAGCACATGAGCGTGACATCAGAGCAGGAGCGGAAGCTGGCCTCACTGGGAGCGACAGTGGCTGCCTTGGAAGAGTCGCTGCAGCACAGCGCTGCCGAGGGAAGTCGACTGAAGGAGGAACTGCAGAAGAGCTCGGACACACGTGCAAGACTTGCCGAGCAGGTGGAATCGCTACAGGACCAGCTCGCCAAAGAACAAACTGTCAACAATCAGGCAAGTTTAAATATTGTATTTACTTGTGTAAAGATTGCATTCGCATAATAAATGCATCCTCAACTTTAGCCGTCAAAATTCTGGTTTTTCTTTTCCTCTACGTAATAAATGCACCCCCTACTTTTATTTGCTTCGGGGCCCCCTCGCTTGTTGGTTTTTCGTTTCTATCTTTCTTCTCTTCTTTCTCTCACTTTTTCTAACTATGCCGATCCCCCTGAGTTCGCTTCTCCCCCTCCCCTCCGCCCACTGCCATACCCCCTTCTTTGCTTGTTTTTCTTTTTATTTTTGTGCGGCTCGTTCCTCACTTTTTGTACTGGTTCTTGAAGCATCCATGCGCCGCAGCAGGATTCACAAACAGCTCCCAAGCTCACAGTGAGCGAAGGCCATGAAACTGCCCACACCAGCCAACAGTCACTTCCTGCAAATACAAAACTTTAAGGTGCCAGCAGTGGGAGCATGTGGAGACAGGAGAGACAGCTTGCAGAAGATAATGCTGTGTACCTTATCTACCTCCTAAGTGACCAAGTACGAGGCCTGGTGGGACATCCAATCAAAGCAGTGACACCGGCTCTAGCGTTATATTGCATTCTAGCCATTGTAGCCCTATCTTTTTTTCCCCACGAGCCATTCCCACTCCTTTATGAGTACGTTTTTAGCCTCTCTTGAGTTTCACCGTAGATGATGCGCCAAAATGTGTGCTGCACGGCTGGTTGCAAGTTAAAGATTGTGAAGTACGTACTTGAGCACCTGGATCGTGCTGCTGATAGGCACTTCAGAATTGAAAAAGTCCGTGTGCTTTACTGGAGCAGCACAAGCTGTGCACAACAAATAGGGAGTGCATGTCTTCGAGGGACCGAAGGCCAGAAAGTTTCACACCATGCAAGAAGAGCTCTTAGAACATGTCTGTAACTTGCAAAAAGAACTCTGTGTCATTTTGCACGAAGCGATCAGGCTGCACGTGCATGGCCATGAAGCATGGCCTAATGGCCACCGCTTTCAAAGCGAGTACGTAATGGGTGGGCCACACGCTTCGTGTAGTACAATCGACTGTGTTTGACATCACTTTGTCAGTGACTGTCTCCTTGCTATGGAGAAAAGGTAGTGCACTTTCACAAGCTTATGATACGCCTGCGGTGGGACCAAGAATTTCTTCTCTCGCAAATCAGGAAAGCGGACCAGATGCCCGTGAATTTCGGCATGGCAATGGGTCCATGATAGAGGAACACGCAGCGTGCCCATTGCGAAGGTAGACGCCGAGAAGGGCTATTCCAAACGTTAATGCTGGTTATTGCTGCAGATGGCAGGAAGTTGCCACCGTATGCTGTTTTGAAACAGAAACCTGCGCCGAAGGCCAACTTCCCAGTTGGCACACTAGTGCAATCCTAAAAGAAAGGATGCATGTCGGCCAATTTAATGGCTGAGTGGCACTAGACAATCTGAGGGACGGTGCCCTGGCGCTTTGCTTCTCCTGTCTCTCCTTGTGCTCGACAGTTCTTGGGAGATGATGTATGTCGGGAACTGAGGGAGCTGTGCACCGAGGCCGCCACCATTCCAGGTGGACTCACAATGGTGCTGTATGTAGTCCCCTAAGGACCAGCAAATTACTGAGCACTGTTCTCAGTATTATTGTCATTTGTGCACGAGCTCCTTTAAAAACCTAGTGAACTGCCTTTATTTTTTTTAACGTGCATTAGCAGAATACTTGGATAAGTTGTTAAATTAGAGTATCGCACCGTGTTCCTATGTATGAATTGCTTGTTCAACCTGAGGCATTTTTTGTGTCATTGTTAAAGCATTCACTAATCAGTACAAATTAGCATTCTGCCGACACCTGTTTTGTGACATGGTGAGGAGTGAAACGGGCACAAATATATAACCGGGGTGCTCAACATACTGCATATAGTTCAATGTTCTATCTATTATTCACCCAGAGGTCAACATTCCAAATGCTGCTCAGTTAAGCCTTCTGCTATTTAAAGCAAGCCCATAGTCGGGAAGCATGAGTGCTGTAGCTTCCCCCCACCACCACCACCATCATTGAAAAATATTCCTGGCTACAGACCTGCCATAAGGCCTAGCCCTCCACTTCAAACAATAGCTGAATCAGATAATTAAATTCGAAATACGGCTCGTGTTCTTCCAGATCTCTGGGCACTTGAGGCGCCTCGAAGATGATCTTTCTCTGGCACGCACTGAAGCAGCCACGGCTCGTTCCGATGCGACCAGCCTGGAGCGCCTGCTCGCCACATCTCGGGAGCAGCGTTGCCAGACAGACATTGCCCTTGAAAGGCTCTCTGCCGAGATGGAAAAAATGAAGCAGGACATGCAAGCCGGAGTTGCAAGCAGGTATGCATGCTGCCAGTCAATGGTTATATATAATTACTAATAATGTAGCTAGTAAATATAGCTCAACTGCCATTGTTTGTTTGATGTTGTTCTGTCGCTTTGTATTAACGGGTGGCGCCGTCAAATTTCGAGGCTATAGCAAGCTTCTTGTGGGTTTGCCTCTATATATGCAGACACTCCATACGAATGGTCGGACACAGCCAACATTTGGAATGTACTTTTATACACTTCCGAAGTGTACCTAAATGCTCACTTCTCCCGATCAAGGTTCATGTCCAACACCACCTCAGCTCTATAGAAAAGACAGTGAAAGTAGTAGTGATGTCACAACATATCTGTAGTGAGCACTAGGTGTGTGCCGACGTTCCCCATTAGAAGGGATGAAGGTTCATCGCTGCGCTACCCCTTTCTATTACGTCAATGTGTGGGGCTGACTTTGCACCCCCCTGCCCTCTTAGGTGACTAGGGGAGCGGCCACACAACTGGCCACGTTATGTTGTTGGCTCTTTTTTCGAGCCCAGTAATGTCACAAAAATTTATGACATCAAAACGATTTGAAGTTTGAACGTCAAGGTGGCATCGCCATCTCGTTTATATTTTTTTCGCATCTTTTGCCTTGCCAAGTATCATTTTATAGCAAGCGTAGTGCTTTCAGTGTTTGGAAGGGTACTTGTGGTTAACAGTACCCCCACATGTACCCTCAGCACCCACCTGAGAGCGTGCAGAGTACTTGCGTCAGCACAGGTGTGGGAGTGTAAGGACGTTGGGAAGATGCATTGTGCTGTTCGGCTATTGAGAGCATATGTGATGTTGATGTTCTCGACTTGAATGTCTGCGTCTGAGGGCCCAAGGAACACTATAGTACTTTACTAATATACAAGCGAAGTCAATTTTTTCATCTAATGCAGCAACCATAAAATTCAAAATGAGTGCGATGCATGCCATAGCAGTGACTTCCTGGATTAAATGTATTGACCTTGCATTGCTTAACATAGACTACATATGAGCGCATAAGTGTTGTTGCATTCACCTTAGATAAATTGTGGCCTCTGCAGCTAAAAATCAAACCCATTACCTTGTGCTCGACTGCTGAACACAGCAGCACTTTCCTGTCCTTATGAAACCTAGGAAACCCTTCTAAAGAGGACTTTAGAAGGGTTTGCAGTAATATATTGTTGTGATGTGATGACGATGTCATGTAATTCTGCTCATCACGATATGCTTCTGTAATATTCTGCTCTATTTTACAGGGCAGCTCAAAATGAAGAAAACAATTTCCTTAGAAGCAAGCTGTCAGAGTTTGAGCATGCAGTCGAGCAACTTAAGCAACAAGTGATCAACGAGCAATATGAAAGGTAAGAGAGTGATGCAGTGGCTCTGCACTTATTGCTGTGAGGTGTAGTAGTGCCTGCGTTTCGAGACAATACAGGGTGGACAACTCTGGCATCACCTCGCAAACGGGAATTATAGTTGATTACAACCCGAGAATAAATACAAGCTCCCCACAGATGCATCACTGTTTCACCAAGAGAGAATTCGCATAGACGTTTTATGCAATCACAAGTGCACCTTTTTGCGACTACAAGTACCTTATGCGTGTTTTATATACTCGGATGTTCCCATATACACACATGTACGTGTCGCTGATTTTAAAGAGTCCCTCACCGGGCCACATGGCAAACTTTAGTTATGCACTGGAGGCTGTTGTGCCCAAAAGAGAGCATCCTACACAATAATTTCTCGAATTGGTTTATTATGAGCAGAGATAAAAAAAATATTTTGAACCAGCTCGCAAAAGTTATGGGAGGCGGCAAGCCTTGCGCCCGTGCCATTTTCTCTGTCTAACCTTTACAAGCCAAAGTCCTTCCTCGCCTTCTCCTATACCTGAGGAGGATAATCACGCGACATACACATATCACCACACCACGCACACATAATGACGCGTGGCCCAGACAGGCCGTCCTTCCTCTGCAGTTTATGCTGCACTGGTGTGCCTCGGTGTCTTCCTCGCCCATTGTTTTCTTTGGTGCGCAGCGCAGCACCTTTAACTACGTTGCACTTGTTGTACTTGATCGTCTCATCTTGAAATGCAGCGTCCACGAGAAGCAGAGCAGAAAACGTTCAGTTTGAAGTTTGAACTTTTTTGCCGCAACATGCAGCGATGCAACTCTTGGCATATATGATCGTGAGAGCGCGCAACGTAAGAACTGTTCTTGTCAGCTCAAAATGGCCTGACCTAGTGAGGGGCTCTTCCAAATCGAAAACTTGGGCATTTTGGAAAATTTCTTCAGATATTCTGACATCACTGCGTAGCGAAAAACCATATCATAGGCAGGAATGATGGGCCTTTAGTTTTTTACATGCGTGATTTGTGTATTAGTACACAGGAGAGGTACCTACAGTTTGAAATAGAACACTGTGTTCATTACTCTCTTACATAAGTGATTGATAAGTGCCCCGCGGCTCTGTGGGCAGAGCTTTATTTATTCTTAGTTTGTAATCAACCATAATGCAACCATTTGTATTTACTGCAGTCTAATTGTAGTAATAGTGCCCATCAGGTCACATTTAAGGTTTTTCTTTAATTTTTGCCCGCAGCATTAAAACCATACAAAGCAGTTTGCTAGAAGCATTAAAACCACTTGGAAATGCTGACTCGCCCTATTTCTCACTTTGTAAATTTGGGAGATCAAACATGCCTTGTGCACATGTATCTGTGTTGAATGTCACAAAATTAAATTTAAGATATCTGCAAATATCTGTGACAATTGTGCTGCACAGGAGGAGAATTTTACAGAAATACGAATAGCGTCATATGAAGCTCAGAAGAAAAAAATTAAGGGGGAGAATCATTGCATAAAACGCACGATACTGGTTGCATCAGAGAAGTACTAATGCACATTTTTTAGCTTAAAAAAACTCTGCTGCAAACATCTCGCTCCCCAAAAGTCCACATTTAGGCAATATGAAGGTTGGAAAACACTTGAATTTAAAGTTGACAAAGTACTCTTGAAATGTCAGACGTATAGAGCACCACCTCTACAAAACAACAAAGTACTCTGGAAATGTGAGACGTGTAGAGCATCACCACTATAAAACAAGATCTGCTGTCATGGAGCAATAAAGCTAATGGTGATACTGATAAAAATTCTTACAGGACTATATGATTAGATAGAAATTAAATGACACCGTTATGTTCTTTGCTTTATTGAACTTGCTGTCTGGTGAATGTTTAGCTTCAAAGATAGGGCTCCTATTGAAGTGCATTAAAGATTTCAGAATAACGTTATGCATGCTTTAGTTTAGTTGCTTATAATGTACTGTCTTTAAATTGGTTATTCAACTGGGCTACTCAAAGCAGCGAGCCAGAAAGGCGTAGAGGCAAGGAAAGGCCAGAACAAGAACTAGGTAAAACACTGTATTGAAAAAATAAAATTCTGCCCTTGCATCTGGTAGCATTGGAAATCACTGGAACAAAGTGAACCAAGGTGTTGCAATGCATTCAGCTCCTATATATGTACTGAAACTAAAGTTCATTTGTAGAGACAAGTGCAAAAATAACGTATTCGGAGTCCTGTAGCACCCTGCTAGGATTGTTTTTTTATCGGTACAAGGCAAGGGTCTCCTCAAACACAAGGCCTGCATGTGACAGTCTTCATTTCATTTTTTTTTGCGACTTAGTGGCTGTTCGTGACATTGCTAAATGATAGCAGATGAGAGATTGAGACCATTAGTGTAGGGGCTGTGCAGCTTCAATTTGCACAAAAGAATGGACATTTGTGAGAATATTAAGTCTTCACCCCTTTAATATATCTGACAATACAAACAGCGCTACATAGTAGTAGTTACAGCATAACTACAGCAGCAAAAAACAAGGACAGGAAAAAGAACTGGCGTTAAATAATGATTTATTAGCAGAGTGGTGTACATAATAGGGGAATGGTGTCCACTATTAAATCATTGTTTAAAGTCAGCGCTCTTTTCTGTCTTTGTTTCTTGCTTCTGTAGTTACGCTGCAACTACTACTAGATTGCACTGTTCGTATCTTCAATTATGTCCTACCAACTTGCCCAAGTTTCCAGGGTTTAATTTTTCCTCACACACCATGACAAAATTTGGTTAAAAGTAAAAGCTGCTGTGTGTGTGTGTTCATCAAAAGAAGCAGGGCCATCGCACAACTCTTATTATAGGAAAAAGCAAGACATTTCAAGGCAGTGTTGAAGACTTCATGCAGAAAGTAAGATTGTACTCAAATGTGATGAGAACTCGTACGAAGTGTGCATTCTTACGGACATTAGTCATTGAACTTTTGTTCATTATCTTTTTCCTGTAACATTTTTCAATGAACACTTCTTTTGCCTGAAGGGCCAGGTTATGCAAACTGTCAGCTTATATGAATAGTAGTGTTATCCAGATGAGATTTGCGCTTACAGTAAATCATGACTGGGTAGGACTGGCAACGCTTTTCATGAAAAAAGTATTCACAAAACACATGAAATTATCACAAATGACTGGTAGAAAAATGGGTCATGTCATGGAGTGGGAAGGGCAACTCAGAAGCAAGACTTTACACAATTTTTGTAGGCCCAACCTCTCATCTAAAGTGCTGTGGACCCGAAAAAAGTCTTCTAAACATGTTTACAGGTAAGAAAAAAAAAATAAAACTCATACATATCATAAATTTAATTTCTGCAGGGAGAAGTGCAAGGAAGAGTTGAACCGACTGCACCAACAAGCACGCAGTGGACTCAACGGCAAACTTACGCTGCATGGCTTCACGGGCTCATTCCAGACGAGGCTAAACTTCAGCCCAGAAAATGGAACCAGGCCCCCGCAATAGGCTAAGCGTCATTGCAGCTTCGTCATAGGCACAGTACTTCATCCAGACAGCATGCACTTGCATGGCATTGAAAGCAACCCTCTCATTTGTACAGGAAATCATTTGATACCATAAGCATCCTCTCATATTCATTTTTTTATCAAGACTTTCTTGAAGCGTGGCTGTGCAAGTGTTTTGCACTGTAATATATCTTGCTACCCTTGCTCGCTGTGCTTTGGTTTTTATTGACCGAATAAATTTATCTTATACCTTTATTATCCCAATTATGCAATGGGGAAAAGTATAACTGAACACTAAGCGACACAAAAAGTTAGTCTCCTGCGCGATGTTTGTTCACCACCAACATTTGGTGCACTCATACACAATGCCCTTCAACATTAGCGTGAGCTTCAACTAGGTAGGCAATAGTTTAGCTACAGTAAGAATAAGGTGGTACGTGGGTTTGCTACTTCAGACATTCTTCTTGCTTGATGTACTTTCTTTAATGGGCTCAAATTTCTAAGCAACCATTAATAATGCAAGTTCTTATATTTATAGTACAATATCTTGATGTAGGCATAAGATCAACTTGCAAGACGTAAAGCAGAGGCCAAATGCACAAGATCTGGACACGTCATCACACTTGGAAGCCTTTATCATACAGTGTCTTTACTTCAATTTTTATTTCAATTTAGGCGTTAGACAACTAAAATAAGTACTGCAGAAAGTCCTGTTTCACAGTGTTCATTCAGACATTACAATGCCTAGTTCACAATAAAGGTTGCAGAGCCATATCTTGAAAATACAGAATAGAGCACTGCTCCCATTTTATTCGTAACATACTACAAATGCATAAACATACATTAATAAAGAATAATCTGTAATACAAGCGGTATGTACATGGATCTCTGTACCAGAGTTCCCATAAATAGAAGCGTCAATTGTGACCGTTGCATGTTCTCTACACTACCGACATTGAGTGCGGCCGAGTTGAGTAGATTGGCCAGTATTGCACATCACAGTGAAAACGAGGCACCAGTTGCCGCGGCTGCCTCTTCGGCTCAGGATGGATTGGTAAAGATTAGTTCGACAGCAAAGCCATCATCATACACCTTCCACGTCTTCGGCTTGTGAGGATTGTCAAGAACGTCTCTTGGCAAGTACAACCTGAGGTAATCAAATACAGTGGTCAAATTAGAGGTTGTAGCCTCTATTAACTCTCTCTATACACACAATTTCTGAACAGCATGTCCACTTGAGTTTGTTGGCTCAGTACTATGCACTTATGAAGAGGCAAAAACTGAGATGAGGCAGAAAATTAGTACTGTGCGACTATCAAAAATGTGCATTCGAGCATCCACATGATTTTTAAAAACTTTTGAAGCCAGAAAGTATGGAACAATGGTATTAGGTGCCAACGTTTTCTGTCCACATCTAATGCGAAAGGTTTTCAGACTGCTGTCATTGATGAATAGTATTATACTTCATTCTACTATGCCAAAAATTTAATGCAGAAGATTCAGATAGATTTTTCTGCTCTAGAACAACCAAAATATACTTTTCAGTTTTTCTTGACTGCCATAATAATTAACTTACCATGGCAGGTTCTGGCACATTCCAGTGTATTTTGTAGTGAGCAAATATCTTTTTGCCTTTACTGCACACACAACCCATTCACCCTTGTGTATAATATGCATAGTGCATACTTTGCACTAAATAAAGTTCAGTTGATAGCCAGCAGCATGCTCTATCTTTATGAGATTTCTCTTTTGCAGATCAGTTGACAGTATCATTTAACAACACATTTTTCTTTGTCATTATCTTGTCACAGATAAAATGTTTTGAAGTCAAAACTGACTAGCCCAAGTTTCAGGTTTAGCTCGACCACACAATCTCGCCCCTGACATGCGCTAACACTGCCTTACTTGTTGTCTTTGATGAAGCTGGTGTGGAACCAGAAGTAAAATGGACAGTCATCGTAACCTCGAGGCACAGATGGCTGCAAAAACAAGGGAATGGGGATGAAAATGCTTGAAGTAGTTTCGTTGCCAGTGAAGGCTGTCAGTGAATAAACTTACGCTTCGGCAGGAAAACTTGAATTTCACGTCCCCTTTGACAGCAGGGAAGTTCAGGGTACTCACTTCAAGAACATCAGCTTCAGAACGGTAGTGTACCTGGTAACAAATAACCAAAATTCCACTAGCTAAATGGTTTATTACATGCTGTGCTGCAGTGTTCCTGGCTCAGCCTGTTGCAACACCAAGGAGGTCATAACGTATATAGCTCACACTGTCAAACTAATTTTGGTAAGATTAAGAATCTCGGTACCAGGACTTTTTTTTGCATCGCTACTAGGTGTCGCTAATTCTCTGCAGTGGTGTAACCCAGTTGCTATGCTTTTAATTAAATGCTTCAGAAAGCACTAACCAGACAGTTCATTTGACGCCCGAAGTCCATCTCGTGCATCTTGGTCTTTCCTTCAAAGATTTCACATGAAAAGTCTGTTCCATTGCCTTGTCCAACACCTGTGTATTTTAATATGAGCCAGGTCAGAAGGTACCATTTAAAGCACATGCAGTCACCGCCATTTTGCTCTTTTCAAGTTGACAACTTTTGGGGACGGCACTTAAACGTAAGACATGATGGGCAGAGTCTACTGGCTGAGCAGTCACTTCTCTGAAGCAAGGCAGTGAACATCATGTCACATTAACGAATCCCCAGAGATTGTAATGTAATACAGCCTTTGGTGTCAAAAATAAATGTAACGAACTCACCCGATAGCTTGTATATTCTGATTTCCTTCACTTTCAATGGAACCTCGTCGGGCACCACTCCATCGTGCTTTTCCTTCACCTCTTGAAAGTATTCTACATACCGGCTCTGCAGATAGCAAACCAACAACACAGCACTCATTTTTAGACCTAAAATTTTGAGAAATGCACCAGGAAATGTCAACTTGCCTGACTAGGGGTTTCAACACCCTGGAACTTTGTCCCGACAGTCTTGTCTGTGCGGACATTTCCAAAGTACTCCAAGCTTGCCTTTTGGAAATTAATTTGAAAGGGTAATGGAATGCTATGAAATCTGCATGTTAATTATGTGTAGCTTCTCACCTGCGCAGACTCAAAAAGGCCATTGTGCATGAGCAGCATACAAATCATTGTTCCTGTCCTCCCTTTGCCACCTTTACAATGGACAGCCACTACATTTTCGGGATCCTCATTCAAGAATGCTTGAGCCCTTGCCACGAACTCGGTTGCATCCCTGCCAAGAAGACGAGTGGGAATTTACATGCAAATATTTGCTGTGCTTTTTCCACCTGCTCAGAACCGTCAAGCTACGCACCTAAGTAAAGGTACATTGTGATCATCAATTAGATATCGTTCAATGCAACCATTGAAGTGGCTGTTGTCGTAGGTTCGTTCACCTGGAAGTCGAGTGTCTGTATTAGTGTGGAACTTCAGTCACTGTACAATAGAGTAGTACTACATGGAGCATTGGTACTTGGAAATGTGTAACTTCATAGTTGGGGTGAATACAAATTTCATAAAGACACTTTTGTCATGAAGAAAATTAAGAGGCTGAATGATAATAAGTAGTATTAACAGTATCCCTCAGCTTAGCAGGACTCAATGCATTAAAAGTTCTCACTGCACATATTGTAGATGCGATAGTGGTTTGGATGTTTCGTGTTGAAAAATCTCTCCACTTCCTGAAAGAAAAATATTACCAGTTAGAAATAATATCACAATATTGACCCTCTAAATAAAGTACCAGAAATATAACAAATTACTTACTTGAATAGGGTTTCGATACCACGACATCTTTCCAGATGATGGATATGACATAGCAATGATCCTATCTGCATAAGAAAAGGTGAATAATGTGAGATATAATCCATTGAAGCAATTAATTCATCATGAAAGATGTGCCAAACTCACCAGTCACATAAACAAGGTCCAAATCGAAGCCATCCTGCCTGTACCGCCTCTTATTCTCAGACACCATGAGTCTGGCTCCTTTGGTCAAATTTTTCTTCTCTGTGTAGATTCGAAGGAGGCTAACTATTCGCACAATTCGACCGATTACCAGAAGTCTGAAAGCACAAACGAACAATGTGTCCTCAAGGCTGACTCTCAACGCTTGGAAAGCTGAACTTACTTGTAGTAACCGGATATTTCGACGGACACATAGGCAACGGTGGCAACGAACGACAACATGACGACAACAAAGTCGACAGCATTGTACCAATGCTTCAGGAACTCTCCAGTGCTGTGTGGGAAATGCATCATTGGATCACTCATGTTAAAGCTATGCTGCATTTGTATGTTAAAGAAGTGAAGTATCAAGTATGTGGCTGCTTACCCTTGTGCATACATTCGAAAGAAGATCTCGAGGACAAAGAAGGACACAAAGCATAGTGCCACGATATCATAGGCTTTCTCGACATGTGCCGGCTTGTTTGGTTGGCACAGGTCAGCTATTAATACACTTATGTCAATAATAATTAAAGAAAAACTGAAGAGCCTGTAAAAAGAATGAAGAAAAAGGGCAACAATATGGAAAAACTGCCATAGCATTTTAATTAAGTGCAGTACAGCTGGAGCTTACCTGAATCCCAAGTGCTCCACAAATCTCTTTAACATGACATGCCTGTGAGATTGAAGTGCCAGCATAAGTTCCATGCATTACAAAGACATTGTAAATTGACGTGAGCGCTCGGCGGCTACGGTGTAGCACTGCTCAGCACGAGGGCCCGGAGTATGTATGTATTATTAGGTTCATGCTAAAAAAAACCAAAGCAGTAGAAATAAACCTCGACCCGTTTCCCGACTATGGCGTGCCTCGATCACATCGTGATTTCGGCACGTCGAGATCCGAGAATTAAATTTTTTGGTGTCACGGGTCGTGGTAATGGACCGCCACACTTGCCTTGCGATCTGCTCGCTGGGTTGTTCAAACGCGCTGCTGTTCAGCTGGTGGTTTTTCTCAATCACCACCACCTCTGTCGGTTCTTGGCCGGTTGTCGTGCCGTTGCTGCTCGTCGCACCTATCTGCTCCATGCTTTCGTTCGCAAACTGCGTGTACTTCACCATTCTGCCAATAACCAATTCAACGCAATCAGTGCCATTCCAAGACGAAGAACAGGTGTGTCAAGTATTTCATTCGCACAGCGTTTACGCACGTCTTCACGCCCTAAACAACCTGCCGAGCTTTCCCCGAGATTTACACCTAGCGCCGCACCACCCTCACTTGTCCAGTTTGCCACGCTGTTGAGAAACTCGAAGGCATCGCCTAAAATGTTTCCTCCAGCAGCTGCTATGCGCAGTGTACGCCGACTGGGTGAGCTACGGCGAAGCGAAATTGATCCGCTTCCGCCCGCAACGAGAGTGAAACACCGACACCAAAGTTTATAGCTTTAGTTGTTATTTCGCGGTGGGTATTCTCTGTCACTTGTATACGCAAGCAGGTACGCTCTGACGCGTTTCGCATGGCCAAGTAGCTAGATCCGCCCCCTTTCCCACAGCAAACAAGTCTACGCGAACGCGGCGGTAAAGCTAAAAAAATAAAGCGACCAACGCACCTGCAGCTTCGTCGTAGCGTCGAAATACGAAAGATATCTAGGGCTTCGCGTAGAAAAAACGCTCTGAACACTCTTTAACAACTTAGGAAACTAGCTAGCAACTTTTCGCATCTCGAGCCATCGTCCCGTCCCGCGGCCGCGGCTCGCGCACCAGACGCCCTTTTTTTGTTGCTTTCGATTAGCTCTGTTCTGACCACGTGACGCCTCGAGCTGCGTCGAGATCTGAGCCGTGATTGGTCCTCACCGGGCCGCCAGCGCTTGACGTTGATTCGGCGCGAAGACCGATCATCTTCAAGAGTCGAACCGAACGCGCTTTTTTCGAACATCGCGCCAGCAAAACTGCGGGACGACATTGTTAGATGATGTTTGCATAGTAGCCGGACTCGCTCTCTGGATTTCGTGCCGACCGGTTGTGCCCCCGCGTTCTCCGACGACAGTGCAGCTCTGGCCGACTGGCTCGCCCTACGCCATCTCCTGCCGTCGACAAGAGCTCTCGCAGAGTGGTGCTCCGTTCTCGGACTCCTGCGACCGTGTCCAACTTTCATATCTTCTCCTTGGTCCTGGGTGTCGTTGTCCCTGCGCCACACTCTCTCCTCCCTCCCCCCTCTATATTTCTATACCATTAATCCGATCCTTTAATCCCTCCTTACCCCCATCCCTCATGAGCTACTGTTCAGGTGTCGCACTCTGATGCAGACAATTACGTGGCTCACCTTTATCTTCTTTTCTCTTTTAAGAATCACATAAGAAGGCCTAGTAGCCATTTAGTACAGTGTCCCGAATTAGAGTGTCGCCCCATACATCAGTTATAATACTTCTCGTTGACTGTAGTTATACGGTGGTCATAGAATCTAAGCCTACACTAACAGTACGAAACTCCACGGTACCCTCCGCCTTTGGGCACCCGTCCCAACAACAAAACACCGACGAACAAACCGCAAAATTTATTTCAAATGTGAAACTTCTTTTTTCCGAAACTGCAACGCTACACAAATACCACAAAGCCAAGTGCTTTCGTGAGCTGGTGTCAAACGCTGTTAAAAAAAAAATCCACCGTTTCCAGGCTGAGGTGCTATTTGTGCATTTTCTATGCAATTGGCCTAAAGATCACCAATGGTCGCATGAAAGGAATAAAACAGGTAAAGGCATATATTTGAAAAACTGCACTGGCTATTTCCCGCGGTTATCTAATCCATATCTTAATTTTATAGGTATATATATCTTCTGCAATGTTACTCACAGTTTTGTCAATCACTGTGACCACATGTTTTCCCTATTTTTACTGAATCATGCTTGCAAATGAATATCGCCCTGCTCGTTTCTTGTTAATGTTCTTGTTTTCTGTTAACCTTCGAAATAACCCCAATAGGTGCAACAATAGCTTTAGTTCAGTATGTTCCTCAGTCTGTGCCCTGCTTACCACTTTATATTATGCAACATTCCTAGCATGTGCTGTTGCCAAAAAAAAAAAAGTGCAAGTGCATACATTTTCGAGATGATTGTGTTGAAATTGGAACAAGCACTTTATTACAGTAACACTATGAAATAATAGGAAATTGACTGGCCCTGTACCCACACTTGCGGAGCCTTGGTAATCCTAATGTTCGCTTCGTGAAGGCTCGTCGTGATCTTCCTTGATGGGGCAAATCACTGCGAAAAGAAGCACTTCGCGCAGCTCAGAGTACGTCCAGGCGAAGCCTGAGCGTACTGCAGTGTTTTCTAACAGGTGCAAGTTCCATCCGAAGAGTTAGTACAGCTGGTACCTGTGACAGCGGCACGCAAAATGTCAGGCAATGCGAAAGCCACCTTCTCACCGTCCATGCACCTTGCAGATTGCGAGAGCTTTGAAGGCGTTGAATGGTGTAGGTGTTCTGGGGTTGTGCTTGCGTTGGACGATGTTTCGTTGAGAGTTGAGCTCCAAGGCCGGCAGGCTTCGTTTCCGCGCGATCAATCGACGTATAGCGGTTGCTGTGGAAGTTGCGTTTCTTGGACACATTACTCGACCTGTGCATCATATCTGTTCTAAACTGCGTACTCTGAATCAAATGCAAACCACTTTATCTAATGATAAGACGACCGATCGCGGGTAAGCAATGAACTTCACATTTCACAAAAAACGCGTTCACTGGCTATGTCTAGAGCTCGACTTGTTTACATGTTTGTTTAGCTTTTGTGGCCATACGAACGTAAACACTCGCTGAACTTTGTGGAAAACTAGTGGCTGTTGTTTTGGAACGTGTCTTTTGTGAAGGCGTGGCCTCCACATTTATACCGGTCGACCGCTTGTTTAGCTGTACGGTAGTTTTTTTATTCTCTTTTTTTTACATAATTGTCTTCCCTTGTTGACAGTGTTTTTGTCATGCACTTAACCTGCCCAGCAACGTTTCAAATTATGCTTCCAATTTAACTGTTCATCGTAGCTGATCAAAAATCTCATACAAGTACACACGTACAATATTAGATTTAGAACACAGCTTTAGTTTTAGAGAGAGAAGTTGCTGGTTGATCTTATGAGCTTACCGTAGGCTTCTTGGCTGATGCTAGGTATTTCTTTGGCATAGACAAAGTAGAGTGGAAGCACGTTCTGTTACGGACCATGCAAGAGTACCCAAACTCTAGCGCCAGGACTAACGTGCGAAGCTGGCTTTGGATGTCCCAGTATAAGCACGTGCTTTTTGTCGCTCGTACTCGGCTCGTGCGGCGGGCAAAAACTGGGCGCGGCGCCTGCACACACTGCCTCCGGTTGTGGGCGCGGCTGCTAAGCAACGGCGCGGAGTGGTTTTTTTTTTTTTCAGACACCCGACATTTTAACTCTAGCTTTACGAGCTTGGCTCTTAAAAATGGTGTCACCCTCCACCACATATTCATGCAGGCTGCCATCCCCCTCTCACACCGACTGATTGTTGCTCCTTCTAGAAATTTTCTAGCGGGGGTGGGTGGGTCGGTATCTGTGCATTAACACAAAGAGATCACGATGTAGCAAGGTGAACTAAATTGCTCGAGTGTGCAAGATTGTAGGTTCAGTCAGTCAAGAACTTTATTAAATGGTTCTGAGGAGTTTAGGCCACCGGGGTGTCCACGAGGGACACTCTAGCACCCGCTACTGTAGTAGGTTCTCTTCGAGCATATCTCCTGCTGTCCCACGTCATCTACACTTTTCTAGCTGGAAACAGCCGTTCACAGCAATACTTCATTAGTGTTGCAGAAATAGGAAATATCATAACGCCATGAATGTACTGTTTCGAGCACAGAGCGTAACAAACTTTGTGAACACTTATTTCATGCCATGTAAACACAACAATGACGGGTACACAAATCCTCTTTTGGCCACATTTATTGACAGATGCAGACAGAAATATGTAGCAGGGCAAGTCACACTACTAAGAAACATGGCCATCATCAACATGTCAAACCTAACTTGGCAGCACCATGTACATTTTAGTGATCATTGCAAGATATGTACTGAATAATAGCAGTAATAGTCACACAAGAATTATCACCAACAGCAAACGATACTTAAATTTTAACCGGGTTCGAGAACAGTGATGCAGGCATATCCTTATATATATAAAATCACGACATCTCAATTTCAACACAACTCGTCATTTTTAGAACAAACAGTGTCACCAGTTCGCTTGCTTGAACCAGAGTAAGCAGGCAATCTTTTTGCAACAATGCTTTACGCAGTTTGTTCAACTATATGGCCAACCATACACAGCTATCACAAAAGGAAAATGATTTTGACAATCTTGCATACTACAGGAAAAGAAGATAGGAAGAATGAAAGAGTGGCTTCTTTGCATTGATCAAATGCCAAAATGCAACAGCTGCGTGAAGACTTGGCGTCGTTTACGCAGACATACACACTTCAGCGATGTATTGTAGTAGGCCCTCCCTCCAGACCTACACAGCATTCTCTCTGCACCCCATGTAAGCAGTGTTGTGCATAATAGACCCGCACAATCGTTGTGCATAATAGACCCGCAAGAAGGCAGAGTTTGGTTGCGGCGAGACCTTATTACTACTTGTCTTCACACTCCCTTTTGGAAGCATAGCTCAGTACGTTCATTATCACAAGTAACCAGTGAATTAAAGGGGGCCCTGCAACACTTGTTACATTATATGTAAACTTCTTCAGATGTCAGACATGACAGGTAGCCGACCAGCGACAATTGGAGAGTTCAGAGACCTTGTGATTATGCGTATGCCATTAACTATCCCACTCGGTCTGACCTAGACCGAGCAGTTTATGTGCTCGCATGTTGCAGGTCATATTCAATGATAGCACAGTGCTCACATAATCTGTCATTGCAACATGGTCTCAGGCAGTTCAAATTCCGGTGCAACTGCTTCCCGACTTCAATAACTGGCATCGTGTACTGACATAAGCTTCAACGTAACTTACATTCCTGCTGCTTGGAGAGGGTCTGGTATCATGCATCGAACTTACCTCGCACTTCAGCAAAATTGTTTCATCCTCAGTTGAGATGCCGTGCACTCATAAACAGACACTTTACACAGTGTTGATCACACTTTTCTTTTTTCCAATGACCCAAACCAATTTAGGAACCAGCCATAAACCTAGTATAGTTTATCGTTGGCCCCAAGAATCTTCTTTCAACAGTCACTGGGATGCCACGCCATGTTCCTCTGCTCACAGCAGGGAACCCATAGCATTGTACAGTGTCCAACAATTCCTTTCAGTTCTCAATATCTTCACTGACATTCACACACATTCATACATGGTGATCAATGGCTACAATTCTTTTAGAAGTAATGAATGAGCAGTGCACAGAAATTCAATGTCCAATATGATGCTGGCAGCCCCTGGCGATAACAGCAATAGGAAAGTCCCTAACATCTTAGGCAGCATGGAATAGAATCAATGCCCGACAAGAAACAGTCTGGTAGAAGTGATTTACACTACTACAGTTAAACCTGCTTATAATGGACCTCCATGTAACAAATTCCTCGATATAATGAAGTTTTTATATTCTCCACCCTTGCTCTATAGAAGCACATGTATTTGGGACCTCTATGTAACACAGTAACAGCGGGAGACAAGCTTGATTTAACGAATTTTCGCCACAGGCAATCTTGGAATTTTGCCCCACACTTTGTAATTTTGGCGCGAGTATGCATCTTCCACAATTGCCCCGCCGCCGAAGTGCTCCTGGTTCCAGCGACTTCCAGGCGAGAGCGAGCGCTCGTTATGGCGTGCAGGTGTGCACACGAGGCGAGCAGGCGCACCTGCACCTCACGGCCAGCGTTGCCGCTGTTCTCACTACCGCGGGCGCACGCACGAATGTGCCCCCCCCCCCCCCCAAACCAAAAGAAAAAAATTTTCGTTGGAAGTGTCACCTTTAAGCTAGCGCCACATATGTGAGGCCACACTGGACATGGAGGGAACTTTATCGAATAGTTTTCCGCGGTATCCGTGTCATTCGCTATTTGTTTTTGACGCCGCGCGCGCGTGAGCGGTTTCACTGCGCGCACATGGTGTGGCCCCCGACGATGTTCAGCTTTGCCTCTTTTTTTTTATACAAATACAAACAACTGTGCCGTCACTACCGAGGGGATGTAAAATTAGGCACTGATGGAAACTTTTCAATACCACGGTGACAATGATGGATCTTTGGAGATCGATTCACCACGCGTTTGTGTTTGAGCCACGAGTTCGAAATCCTGTAGCCTTCGCGATCAGCTGATTAGCTTTGGCAACAACACAACGGCGCGTTCAATGCAATGAATGCGATAGCAACAAATTGTAATGTTATACGAAATAAGGCTGGCAGCCAACTTTTCTGGACCTGATACTGCAGAACTCCTACAAAACGCTGTTGCCAGAAGATACGGCTGCTCTAGAGATTTGCTCCTTTCACACAGTCTCTTCACGTTGAAAACAGTCTGATGCTTGCCGAGATAGCACACGTGCCAGCGATCACAACTGCGTCCTTAATTTTAAAGTTCACCGTTAATATTCGAGCAGCCCCCTTCCTCCCCGCGTTTATTCATGCTCATTCATACCGTGTCCTTTCCATTTGAGCATTTGACGGCAGTTCTAACATGCGGGGACGTTATTTTATGCGCCCTTCAAGCAATAGAGATGGGCCGGCTCATTTTATTCCTGCTTCAGCAGCGCTCGCGCGCTTTTACTCGCTCGTCAAAATTACAAAGCGCGGAGGCATGTTATCAATTCGGACTTGTTACGGAACATGGCAGCAATGGCGAAAAGCCGTCGAGAATGTCCATATAATTTCTATCACAATAACAATGCAGTTTTTTTACCGCTAAATAAACATTTTGGATGAACTTTGCCTTGAGTTCCCCTTTTGTTTAATTTGAGCGTTTATTTTACAAATTTTCATACTAAACCTGCATATAACAAAATTCTCTCTAAAGTTAATTTTTCTGCAAATTAGTCAATTTCGTTACATCAAGGTTTATCTGTACACTGGTACCACGGACTCTGACAATGAGCAGGAGGACATCCGGAACTTTTCATCATTCCCCTTCATGCAACAGACTGAATCACATGAAGGAGCACTCTGAATCCAGCTTTGTAAGCGCAGCTCGGTGCACTTGCTGCAGTGATGCGTGACTCATACCACTGCAGTTGTGCAAAGCTGTATGCACTGCACCGATAGAGCATGGAAGGCTAATGCAGCTGACAAAAACTAGGCAGCGATAAGTTGTCTATGGGGTATAATGACTCATTGTAACATCCCTATACCTACCTTCAAAATGCTATGACAAAAATGTTTAGTGCAAGGGCAGTCATGTTTCAACCGATGAGACAAAAACTCATTCATAGGGTATGTCTGTGGAGAAAGAACCTGTCCATTAAATACAAGTACTTACTAAGCAGAAGCACCAAAACACAACTCTGCAACATCATTGCCATTGCCTAGCCTTGTCCCATGCAGCAACCACTAGTGTTGTGCTTCAGTGACCTCACTGACACCCCACAACTGGGAGTCGCATCAAGCTCAATCTGTTACAGAGTCACAATGCTTTTTTTTTTCTGCTTACATGGGATGTCTGTTCTCTCTCTCTCTTTTTCATTCTTAGCATGCACTTTGTACTTTAGTACTTGTCCATGACTGAGCACACCACGATGAAAACGTTCTCATGATACTAGTGTTCTGAACAATCCTTCAACCATTGCAGCGAGACATGGAATCTCTCCCAGCACAGTCCTCACCAATGGCCTGAGAATGTCTTTTCATCACATTCCACATTTGACACTGACACCCGAGCTTTCACTTCAGGGAATCACTTTGGCAAACAGACTCGACGAACTGATCAAGGTCGGGCAGACTGGACTCCAGTGCGGCCAAATGTGCGCTAATTTCGGATACTTGCTGCTCTAGTGTTGGCTGGCAGGAAAATGAAGATAGCATCGGCGCGCTCTGGCATTCCTGGAAGAATGTTCCCAAATCAGTGCCACCTTCCTCACCATCGGCAAATGGAGGTTTCTGCAAAAATCAATGCAGCACATAAGACACAGGTGACCCAGGCCCACAAAATCTTTGCTATAAATGTGCCTCACACGTGAAATACCTATAAGTAGATTAAGAGATTATTTCATTACATGCACAGCAGGAAACGCCCATGAAAACCAATGAGAAAACTCTCATTGGTCGCAGTTGTAATAAAAAAAATAGCATGTCACACATGAAAATATATGTGCACTATTTAATTTAATGCAGCATTAGGTATCATACTTCTGTGTCATAAAATATGACACAATCTCATTTCAGTTCATTTAATGGTTCCTTAACGTCTGGAGGCACTGTAATTACACAAAAGGCATAACAGTTCAGCAGCTTTTAACCAGTGACCAAGTGAAGCAGCACATAGCAGCCCCAAAGTAAGGTGACTGCCATGGCAGATGGTGCCATAAAGGTGCATGCATAATGATGTGTGTAAAACTTGTCACTATAATGAACAAGGTGGTTATTCTATTAAACTGCAGATTAAAAAAAAATCAGTTGCACTACAAAACTTGCACAGTGGCACTTTTATGAATTCACTAGTAGAACACTACCTCCCCACAGCCTTGTTTACACATTATGAAATTTAATACAATCTATTTGTTATTGAACTATTTGATTTAAGTATATTTTCTAAGCTACCTTTCTATAGTATATCATTTCAGTTTATCAACATCGTAGAGATGCAAGCATTCATTGGACACGCCACGCTTCATGCCGGAAGGGTTTGGGAGTTTAACTTGTGATTGCCAGAGAGGCTCTGCAGGACTCGCACTGAAGTAGGTGGGCTTCATTCACACAAGTACGGAACTGGCACTCAGACTGAACTAGTTTCATCAAGTAAGGTATTAAACAATATGCCAAGTGCTATTAATTGCAATATCTGAACTCGCGATCCATTGCACCTGAGTGCCAAGACATGCTTAAAGCACTTCTTTCTCTCCCTTGCGAGAGGAGCCCAATTTTTAATTGTCTCGCGTTGTGTCTCAAATGCTCCAACTTTTCTAATAGCCTGTTTTATTTGGGGTAATAATGAACCCTTTTGCACTGTTAAGTTGCATACATAGCCCCTTCCCTAAGATACTCTCTAGAGACAGAAAGCGAGCTTACTCGCATGCACTAATCCTTTGTTTAAGTTTTCTAATGATCCAATTTGTTTCCAGTAAGGATGATTGCATTTTCGTTGGTTACTTGTGCACATGTCCACTTCACTAAAATCTTCTATAGCAGCAGAGAGGTGAACACACTCATACGAACCAATTCAACAAGGATGAAGTCCTCGGTTGGCAGCAGCACCTCCCGGGGCTCCACAAGGGGCTCGTTGACGTCAGAGTCAGTGTCCTCTTCTGATCGAGAGTTGCTACTTGCGGTTGACTTGGCGGGCATGGATAGCAGTGAGGAGAAGGCGGGCTTAGGCATAGGCCAGGGACTCTCATCCACCCTGTCTGCAATCTCCTTGAGATTTCGCGGGCAAGGAGGGGCAAAGGCACCCTGGTGCATTTCACCCAGAATGTCACCCCCATCTTTGTGCCTGCAGTTGACCCACACATCAAGTGCACATGGGTCAGGATGCAGACTGTGAGATGCAAACATTACACAGGCAAAGCAGTATAATATTGCCAGCCGGCTCAGTTCTTCCTAGTTGAAGACCTTTTGTAGCACGTGACAATATATTCTCTACAAACTAACATTATATAAAAATGCATCATCATTAGACAATGCCAGAATAATTAGACTGTGACACTAAAACAGCGTCCTTAAAAGCCAGCTAAGTAAATAATCGAACAGGACTGGGTGAAAACAAGCATAATACATAATGACCCTAACACTGTGGTTTGAATGGCAAAGCATCCTGACTTTGCTGAGTATCTGGTTCAAGACATGGAAGTCCACATTTTTAAAGGATGGAGCCCAGAAAAGGCCACTTAAAAAACTAAAAGGATGTGACAGGAAGAAAGTTGATTGATTGACTGATTGATTGATATGAGGGGTTTAACGTCTTAAAACCACCAAATGATTATGAAGAGACGCCGCAGTGGAGGGCTCTGGAAATTTCCGACAGGGAGAAATTTCTGTGTCATTGGTAGGCCACTGCATATTCCAAGGCGATGCAGCGATGTGCTAGTGTGAAGCAGAGAATCCAGCAAGAAAAGCAAAGAAATGTATGCGCATTACCGTGCACAGGAAATTGTGCGACAAAACGGCTGAATGAAAGACTGCTGGAGTGCAAACAACAAAAAAGTTCAAGGGAAAATGGAGATTTGAAGTGGTTATGAGCTCGAGCAATGTGCTTTGCTTGGCAACTTGTCATTTAGGAAAAGCACAGATATGTATTGACAAAGACAAACACAGGCAGCTAGAGTCTAGGCCGTGTTGTCAAGAACATGACAACGAATGGCCTTTCTTGACCACGGTGGCCTTCTACTTAGTACTAGCATTTCACGGTGTTGCAATAAATATTGAAGAACACAGAGCGGTACACATCTGTCGCAGTTTAACACACACTACTACAACCACCTACTTCATCACACTATCATTAAAAATAGTAAAAACACTGCTTATAACTGCACGTGACATTTGGAAATATGGCTCATGTGCAATTTTTTGCCCAATGATTCCTAGGCAAATAGTATGTATTAGTCGGTTGATGAACATGAATGAAATAATCAATGCCAACGATACGGCCATAAATATTCTTGCATGCTCAGTGAATTACACACAACCTTATTCAGGTAGTATGTGCTGGGAAGGGGAATTGATAGTAAAAAAAAAAGCACGCAACTAATTAAAAGAAAGCATTGTATGCCAAACACAAAATTACGACCAAGAATGTAATCTGGATTTAATATTAAGGGGGTAGACTGGTCTTTGGAACCAGAAAGTGACAAAAAAAATGATTTTTTAAAATTGACATATTTCGTTTTTGCAAGCATTTTTCTATCTCTGCAAATTTTTCACACACTAGGAAGTGGTTATTTTTTTGTAATGTCATTCTGACTGTCCAGATTCTTGGTGCTGTTAATATGCAGAACCTGCAAAAAAATGGGGAACGGACTTCGAGGCTTCTTTATAATTGGCCGGCATCTGTTAGAAGCTCTGCTACAAACTTATGAGCACCTCTTTGAGGATTGCAAAACATGCACACCATGATGCTTTTTGAAGAAGCTGTGTGTTTTCAGTTTTTTTTTTTCATTTTTCTCAAGAAAGTAAATTTATGACTGTTATATTTTGAGGCCTCAATATCACTGCAGCTAGGGCAGGTACAACAATAATTATTTTTGCACTGTAAACCTGAATGTGTGTAGAGTGCAAGTATAGGAGCAGAATTTAGAGCACAAGCCTTTTTGAATAATTACTCATCAAAATTGTAACACAATTCCAATTGCTTTGAAAATTGTTCATTTTGCTGTAAAATAACCAAGAAAGGCCTAAAAACAAACAAACAAAAAACTTTCCATACTTTAAATCTATGGTCTTTAGCTTATGTTGGCATATTTAAAATATCAATTTTAATTAAGCACTTTTTTCCTATGGCAGCCTCAAACAATAGGGGCTGAATTGAGTTATTTTAGGAGAAAGATGAGTTACAGAAAAACTAATTAAATATTTGAAATCAGCAGAAAAAAACTGCACAACTCTGTGCAGTTTGGTCAAGATCGCTGAAGAAATAAACAAAAAAGATGTCTAAGACCCGCCCGCTACGCGCTAAGCGCGTCCTGCAGGACCGAAATAAAGTTTTTTCATTCCATTCCATTCCATATCTAAGACCAGTCTGCCCCCTTAACACAAGAAAAAAAGAAGAAATAAAATAACAATAGACAAGGCTTAATTGTTTCCGCATTTTGAAATATCACATTCGGCACAGGAGACGACTAACGTTTCATGCAGGGCTAGATACCAAGAAGAGTTATTGGAAAAATAGCAATTAAATTTGAAAAAGCAACCAAGAAAAGGCCACAGTGAATGTGGAACAAGTTGTTAACTGAGAAATTTTCATTAAATTTAATTTTAAAGCTTTATAAGCATTAAAAAAAACAGTAAATTAGAAAAGCCTGTACTTTTCAGTGTGCCATTTTTGAGACAAGAACCAATATGACTAGCTCTTGAAAGACAGCATCATTGACACGGCGAAACAATAAAATGATGCAGAGATAATGTTTGTCACTGACAAAACAATAAGAAACAAGTGTTGATTAAAGCATTGCAGTGTTATTTACTGAAATTCTTGAGAGATCATGCAAATCGAGATTCCAGAAGCATTCTAACTAGTTGGGATGTTAAATGACGAATTGATGGCATTAAATGTGAATGTTATCCAAAACAAATCACAAGTCTTCCTGTGTGATGGGGGTATATTTCTTTTCTAAAACCAAGACTAATCAATTTGCAATAGCATAGAAAATTATGGTTCAAGCTATTCGTGCAGCATTCCAATGGCATTAGCTTCAGTAAAACTTCGTACTGCGCAAGTTGGTTTATATTTCAATGGAAAGTGGTGTGCGCAAGTAAATACGACACAGAAAAGATGGAACAGGGACAAACGCTTGTCCCTGTCCCATCTTTTCTGTGTCATCGTCTTTGTTTGCGCACACCATTTTACCTTGAGGCAGTAGCTTGCAAGGGTCATTACATGAAAATAAAATAAAACAAGCAGTGCGTGAAAGCAAAGTCAGAGCTTTTAAATTAAAAAAAGAAAGAGTACGAAAGCGTGCCATAGAAAACATGCAAGTGTGCAGGCAGAACACCTCAAGAATGTAGTTAACGTTTATGTAATTGTGCTCTAATCAGACAGGCAAACTGAGTGTCACTTTGAGGAAGCATCACTTGGCATAAATGGTGCTATTCAGAAACTGCTCATGTGAAAAGGTACAGTCACACTGGCATGACACTTGCAGCAGAGTGTCCTGAGTGGGTTCGGCTTCTTTTCTCCAAGTCTCGAAAAAACTAATACAGTCAAAAACATTTTGCCACATTGTATTTTTGATGAACTAAACCATCCACATTGGGACTTTTGAGTGTTTAAATTCAGTGCGTTCAAGCCCTTCTTTTTTCCTTTCATGCTAAACAACCAATACTAATAGTAATGATTCCAAATGCTTCTCGTAGCAATTCACAGCCACTACCACCAATTCTTGACGACACCATTATATCAGAAGGTGGTCAATGACCAATATAGTACTAAATGCAGTGACCTTCTTTTAGTCAAGGTTTCACAAGATTTGCCAGAACCATCATTAAGGTTTAGTGACAGAAAAATTTCATATGCATATACGCATGTGAAACAAAGCGATGCATGCATGTTATTTCATTCAAGGCAATCCCAGACAAGTGAAGGGCATGACAAATGTCTAACTAGCAGCATAGACAACAAACAAGCACAAACCCATTAGAACATCCGTTGTGACCTGCAACGCCGCTTTGCCTCCTGATCCCTTCTGGAGGCAAGTCTTTGTCGCTTCGCTTTACGGCATCAGTTGCTATGTCCGTGCTATAACGCATGTGGAAGGTAGAGAAGAAGGAGAGAGAAAGAGAGAGAGACAAAGAGACACGAGGCAGAGAGGCGGTCAGGCAAATCGTACTGGACTGGCAAAGTTGGGCACACATCATGAACAGACACCTTTGCATGCTCAATCAGGTGCAATCGCTGTGTACAACACTAGGGCAAGCAAAGGCAAGTTTCAAAAAAAGCCTAAAAGAAAATGGACTGTGCGAGGGACATATGAGAGATATAAGGAGGCTTGATACAGACATTATGCAGAATTATGCAGTTCTGGTGTTTCTAAGCATCAAAACCAAACTATAAATAATGCTGTAACTAAACACTCCAGTTTAATTGTGAACAATATTAATTGTCAACAAGTAGGACTAACACTTGGTTTGGATGCATTAAAATAATAAGAACAATGTGAAAAAAAAATTATGCTGCAAGTCTTTTCAATTTTCTTTGTCACGCCATTTTTCTTAATGTGGCCCTGCAAAACTATTTGAGCACAGTCAGAAAAGTCAGCCGATCGGTAGTCGATGCTCCAAGAACATGCGAGTCAACATTATAGCGTAGCACATGGCCTGAAATTCGCAATAAATTGTAACCATTGCTTTCTCTTCTCTTGACAAATGATAAAACAAGCTCAAAAATCACTCGCCACAGTCATTGCATCCGCCATTGGCCTGATTCCAGCAGTGGCATGCTCAGTTGTTACTGGGCCCACTGCTGGAGGCCGCAAATTGTCCACCTCGTGCGTGCGTGATCCGCACAGCAAAGTCGCATATCCAAAGAGAAGAAAGGAGAGAGAAAAAGTGCTCAAGATTACGAGGTACGCGAGACATTTTTTTCCCCTTGCCATCTCTTCCTGTTTATTTTCCAGTGCTTACATTGGGAAGAGAGAAGAAAGCATGCAATTGCAGTGAGCGACAAATCTTTTTGCTCGCATTAGACGGATTCTTAACAATTTACGGTGGAGAATTCGTCAGGCAATAAGCTCTTTTATTGAATCCATTCCATGACTACTTGAAGAAGTGTTGCAGGGCCCTTGTAATATAATTTTGAATGTCTGGGGTTCTTAAATAGCTTGTGAGTAAAGTAATAAGTTCTGGAGTCTCACGTGCTGTAACCACTATTTGATTATAAGGCATGCCTCAGTGGTGAGCTCTATATTTTGACTATCTGAGGGGCCCTGAAACACTTTTTCAAGTAACCATGCAATGGATTCACTAAATTGCCTCACAAACTGAACGAAGCAAAAATTGTAAGAAACCGACAGTACAAGCAGAGCTGCGTAGATTTGTCACACGCTATGATCGCATTCTTTCGTCTCGACAAAAGCGCTGGAAGCTAAGCAGGGAAAGATGGCAGGGGCAAAGAAAATAAGTCACGTGCGCCCTGTGACCTTGAGCCCGTTTTTTTTTTCTTTTTTCTTCGAATATGTGGCTTTTCCAGTGTGATCGCACGCCGTGGAAAAGTCACGGCCTCTTGTGGCGATCCCTGTAATGACTGAGAGCACCATGTTCTAATCAGCCAATGACAGATAGATGGCCTTCTACGATCATCATCAGCATCTTCGGTCATTTGTCCTTCTACGATCAGCAGATGGCCTTCTACGATCAGCATCTTCGGTCATTTGTCGAGAGAACAGAAAGCAATTTTTCGCTGACTCTCATAATTTATTGTAAATTTCAGGCCCCGTGCTGCAGTTTAATATTTGGCTCGCGTGTTTTTCGGGAGCCTCTACTATCGATCCGCAGCGCTTTCTGACCATGCTCAAAAAGTGTTGCAGGGTCCCTTTAATGTGCACCGGTATCTAAGTAATGGGTGTTTTTGTATTAAGCCTCCATTTGACTGTGGCTGCGACCACTAACTAGAGAACTTGCATCTTGGTACTCAGCAGGACAAAACCTTACCCGCTAAGCTACTGCAGAAAACGGAATCTTACGGAAACGGAGATGTAAAGCCATCAATTTCTGTTAAGCATGCCGGTATTTCCAATGACCACTAGCCTTCTCTGTGATAATATTGGCAGATGTGATGGTTGAAACCAATGATGGAATGCTATCAAAGTTTGAAGCACTAAAGCAATGATTAGGGCATGACGAACTGAACAGGAAGCTAGAACTACCAGGTGCTCTAAACTAATGCACTGGTAAAGTGGCTCACTCTTCACCAGAGATGCAGCTTCACTTCGCTGTATCAACATGTTACCAACGTACTATACCACTGAGGTCACTCTTAGAGTGAGAACACACTTGGTAAGATAAAAAAGATTAAAAAAAAAAAACGCAGGTAGTAACACTGTCTTTAAGCTCCTGGACCGGCTAAACTTGCTACATAAAGTCAAAAGATTTTTATATCTATCAGGCAACTTTTTCTTTATTGATAAAGATAAACTATATAGTATTCAAAGAGAACAAAACAAACCTAGCAGATCCCAAGAATTTAAGCTGGGCCACAACCGTATATAAAAAATAAATAAAAGAGGGATATTTGAAATTTGTGTTGCCACAGTGACATACTCTGCATAGGTTTCAGAGTGAACTGTTAGAAAAATTCATCTTGAATAGTTAGCCTACTCACACAAAGGTAACACAACAATGTCCATCTAGACACAGACTATAAAACAAATCAGGCCATATTCACTGATTTCTGTGCTTTTCAACTGCAAAACTAGTTATAATACAAGCTGTACCAGTACTATAGGAGAAAGAGATGTTTGAAAGTACATTTACTTTTTTATTAAATTTTCAGAGACTGACATAAGAATGTCAGGCATTAAATTGCGGCCACTTCATCTTCACCATCAGTTTTCAACCACTTCACCTTTCTATTTGGCGCTAAAGCAAATCACTGTGCCACCATACACATCACATCAATAAAAAAAGTGGGAGTAACACTGGCAGGAAATCTAATAACTAAAGTGCATATACAGGATCACCTAAGCCATTTTTCGACATGGTCCTGATTACTGTACTGTTTCGCACATAGTATGCAATGCTGGGAAAACTACACAACTAATCTGACTTTCAAAAGATGGATCTCCTGTTTTCTTTGTCAGCCTTTGTGGTTGCAAACACATGTGCAATACTTGCATGAAGCTGCATGTGAGTTGCCATGCGAGGCTGCAAATGAAGAATGGCGACAAAGAGCAAGTTAGCTTGAAACAATGCATTGACGACAGTTTGCTGCAGTTCCTTGATCTTCAAGCTGCATAATCTACTCAAAATAAAGAACGATTCCAAGCAATGACTGCTAATGAATAATGAACTATTTTTTGCTGTGAATGCAGCTACTGTAGTAAGTTACGCCAGCCCTCAGCATTGCACACTGTGTGTGAAACGAAGCATAAGCTGATGCACATCAAACAAGCTCCACAAGACCTGCCACTTATTGTAGATAAGGCTTGACGGTGGTATACGATCGGCTAAAATGGTAAAGCACAAGATGGGACCGAACCGCGGCCACTCGTACCTGGGACGCATCCGCATACCCCGTGGACTGAGGTCTGGCTTGAAGTAGTCGCTCTTAAGCATCATGGCAGGGTGAGCCTGGTTGATGGCCTGTTGAGGGGAGATGGTCATCTTGGTGCGGTAGTCCACTCCGAGGGTCAGCGTTCCTGTGGGCATGCCCACTTGGCCCACCTGTACGCGCTTGTAGTCCTCGCCCAGCACATCCAGCTGCGTTTGGACAACAGAACCTGTTCTCTTACTCTATTATGATACCAGCACATCGTTAAGAGTAAAAAAAAAAAAACAGTGGTTGCTGGTGAACTGCCCATTTTTACAGCACAAAAAAAAAAGAGGGAAGGAGAGAGAAAAGAAAAACAAAAATTAGGGCAGCTTCGCGTTAGTGGTGCCAAGCCTGAAGGAAATGTAGAACTGGGCAGCCTTCTTTCTCTTCCTTCCCATCTCTCTCTTCTTTCCTGCTTTGCCAGTTTTCCGTCTTTTTTATTTTCTTCCCATTTTTTTTTCTCTTTCTTTTTCTCACTTGCTTCCTTTTTTTTTTCTATTTTTATATGTGGTTTGCTCTGCATTACATCAAGCGACGACGACGACATGCGATAACCCAGGCCCCTAAAGTGCTCCACCACACTTAATATCGTCGTCATCAAGTCACTCAAAAAATAAGAGGAAGAAGACTTCCTGTTGGTGTGAGCGCACATTCAATATGCTACAGATGGCTCTATTATACGTGGTTTCGCCAGCGTTACGCTAAGTTACACCAGAATACGACAGTTCCAGACCCTAAAGTGCTCTGCACTTAAAAGAAAAAAATAACCTCAACAAAACACAATAACCATTATTAAGCTATGCACCAGAAACACACACCAATGCAACACCTGAACAAAGGTGGGGTGCTAACTCTCTCCGCAGAATGAGAACATGTGAGCTGTCTTCAGTAGAGATCCTTCAGGTCTTGTCGACAACTAACCTTTCATTTACAAAGCTTTTATTACCCCTGAATATAATGCCAGGACCGAATGAACCAAAGGAGGACCTGCAACACCTTTCTATGTAATCATTTAATCACCCCTCACCAGTGAATTATATTGCTTCGAAAATTCTGCGGTAATTTATAGGTGGTTATTACAGCTGTTTCGTATTCTGGGTGCCACCTCACAAGTGTGTTAGAAATCGAAACAATCAGATTATTATTATTGAAGACCAGCAAAGATACAGGCACCACTTTTATCAATAGTCTCTTCAAAAAAGACACAATGAAAAGTGAAACAATAAATCAGTTGATGGATAAAGTGTCTTTAAAAACTCTTATCGTTTTCTTCCATCGTAATATAGTTATGTATTAGAAGAAAAATTTAAAATCATAATTTCATTCTTCAGTGTCTGTGAAACCTCAGTATGTTACCACTGATTTTCATGGCTTCTTTTCAGTATTTTGTCCACAATGAGCAGATATTTCCCGCAGATTAAGATCATGTGCCTTAAGGTAAATTAGAACACAGTGTAGTTCATCTTTACTAATAAAGAATTGTACAGGCCGTAGCACATGTCAAAATCTATTTCTACACTTCTAGGTTCACCATGACACTGAGATTAGCTGTATTTATCACTGAATCATGTAAATATGTTGTTCTCAGTTGTTTTTTGCTTTGATCAATGTATAAGACTTTGTCGCATAACACTGTGCTGAAGTGCGATACCTGTGTTTCTCTGATGCTGTTGCGAAATTCACCTACGTATTCATTGTTCACTCCTGTATGAGCCTGTTAAGGCTCACAGTATCCAATGAATAAATAAATAAAATAAGTAAATGTCACAGTGATTTGGTGTGTGCACTTCTATATGGCATTGTCACCTGTATTTCCTCTTTGTGTGATTTGATGTACTCAGATTTGGGTGCACGTTAAAGAACCCCAGGTGGTCGAAATTTCCGGCGCCCTCCACTACGGCGTCTCTCATAATCATATGTTGGTTTTGGGACATTAAACCCCACAAATCAATCAAATCAAATCAATCAATTTGTGTGATTTGATTAAATGTTTTTTTCTCCTGGCAAGAGTGGTGCCTAATTATTGTAAGAGTGTAAGAACATTGTAATTATTGTAATTATTGTAAGAACAAAAAAAAGGGCATTTTCTGTCTCTAGTGTCTTTTTAAGGACACAATAAAGAAAAAACAATTTTTCTTGTGCTTGCAGATGACTGTTTCACATTACCAAGATCACCCCGATTTCCACTTGGAGAAGCCTGATAAGCAAGGAAACGCACAGAAATAAAATGCGAGTGGTGATGCCATCTTGAAGTTCCCAAACCAATTTCCGTGACTGGTAGATTTTGGCAGTGTCGACAAGACCTATGTAGTTCCAAATAAATAAAAATGAAATAAACTGTACCCTGAAAGGGCCAGAACTTAAAATACCAAGTGTCAGGGAATTCCTTTAGACCAATGTTGCTAAAATATGAGAACTGCACTTTAATATTAGTAATGGAAGGTTTTTGCATGAAATTTCAAAATGAAACCCAGACCTTGATTTTTCTCCTTTATTAATAAATATATTATAGCAACATTAACATAATTGTTGAAATTGAATAGCTTGTTTTTCTTTGCTTCATGGTCTGTTAGTTCTCATTACCATCAATAGAGTTTTCAGAGTACAATTTATCAAGTAAAATCAATTCATTGCTTCTCTTTACAGTTCCTCTAACCTCAATTGACATGAATATCTCTTGAAGGGCCAACGATGTGCATGGCATCTACAGAGAGGATTTCATAACTAATGAAAACGAAAGCCATTCCAGAACTCACCTGGGGCTCCCCCATGTAGACGTTGAAGCATATGATGTAGGAATCCCGACTTTGGTTGTGTGAAAGCCGGTACGCCGGCATCACCCGCGTGATCGTAATGAGTGATTTCAGCACAATGCTCATGCGGTTGTAGACGGTGTAAGTGGCCCGGACGGAAGAGTCACAGACATTGCTCACAGACAGCTGCCACACTTCCAACACCAGTGTGTCGCCGTCAACAGTCTTGAGTGAAATCTCCGTACAGAGGCTAGGCCCGCCAGGCTCTGGAATCTGGCCGGCCATGGCTTCGTTCAGTTGTAGCTGGACATCGTCCTCGTCCGGTATATCCAAGTTGAACTGCTTGGATAGAAACAAGGCAAAATGCAATGCTAAGCACGGATAGCAGTATCTTTTGATTTCATGGTATTCCAGAATTTTTCTGTATAAACTTTTTCAAATGAAGTTCTATCAAGATACTTATAAGATTTGCAGCAAAAGTAATAAATGGATGGAAGCAACCAAGCAAGGCACACTTTCTGTCCACTCAATTGCTTTAATAATTTTTGCAAAAAAATTTACAATGAATAAATCCTCTATAAACATGCCCACATTTCAGCTCTAAATATAAGTAATCTCTATAGTATAATTAATTTCTGGCCTTATATATTTTGGAATACTGAGGAGCTATAGAATTGAATAGCATTTAAACAGAATGACAAAAATGGGGAGGGAGGGGACATGATGGGCACTTTCTGTCCTGTATAAAATTTACTTCAAACAAAGTACCAGCTAGCTTAGTCCAGCACAATATTGAAGAGGTAAATTAGCGAAAGAAAAGGCAACTGACAAACTAAAGGAAGACAGAGACATGTGCTACTTGGAATCAGATGTCTGCCAATTGTACAGTCTCAAATCAAGCTCAGTTTTTGCAGAGTTTATTTTATTTAATTTACAGATTCTACCAGCCCTTACACAGGGCCATTACAGTATTGACACAGAAACCATGGTAATTGGCCCAATAAGACAAATAACAGGATAGAACAGACGATCAGATCAAAAGACAGATCCTGATGTCCTGTACCGTTCCACCAGATCACATAGCGGCAAAAAATTAGTGAGCAATCAGGATGATCTAATCTAGGAAAGTTCCTTTGCATAAATGCATTAAGGACCGCCTTCGCTTTTGTAAGTAAATGAACTAGTACAAACTAATGCGGTGGGTCATCAGAAGTGTTTATGAAAATAAATTTAAGGGGCCATGTTTGGTGCTCTCACAGCTAGATTATGTAACTAGAGAATAGTAAGCTGGGCATGATGGTAAGCCATGTTCGAAACATTGTTTAACATCTTGCATAGCTTCCAGATGTAGTACTATGAAAAAAATGTGCAGCTCAAACAGTTACGTTGAACTAGCCGGAGCAAGTGAAACGGGCAACAAGACGAAGACATATCGCACTACACACGTGCTAGCACACAAACGCATTTTCACATTGTCACTATAGTGAAATGCCCATAAGCGTGTAGCAGTTAATGCTAAAACTAAACAAACGTGTGCTTCCACACACTAACGATCACCAACTGCGCGTATCCGGGTGGTCTAATGATTGGAAATCGTTAGTGGAGTGTGCCGATATTGCGGCAAGCAGGCTTCTCCCGTCGGGTCGCGACAGCTGAAAAGGACATCGCTCGAAGATGGCGCGTTGCGTAACAGCACGGTAGAAAACGTCTTCACAAACACGGCCGCTGGACTAAAGCGCAAATTACGCTTTCCAGACCTTGAATTCGCTCGACAATCGGTGGTGAATAGAATCGATTTCCGTAGAGCGGCGCTGGAATTGCGCTCATAGGGAAGAAACGTAAAACTACAGTTTGGGCATGCGAACTTCCTGGATCTAAACGAAAAACTGCGGTAACATGCCACACGTGTTTACGTTTCAACGCGCATCTCCGTGATGGTTTCGAGATGCGTCGGCCCCATCGCAGCCGCTTGTCGATTCGCGCAACGCCGACTGAAAGTGCAGCAGTACTGTCACTTGCGGCGGTCGCCGCCTGGAACAGTTTGCGCACCGATTCGTGGGCAAAACAGGAGATCGTGATATGCCAGGCGGCGGCCTCGAAGGTCGCCGCTTCCGCGTGACGTTAGGGCCGCGCTGTAGGAAAAGGCACACTTACCCAGTCCGAGTTCGAGGCCTCCGCTTTGCACTGCGTCTTTTGCTTCTGGCCCAGTCGAGACTGCACGATGACTTGAACGGACTTGCAAGACAGGAACAGGGTGAACTTCTCCAGTTCTTTCCGATCGTGCGAAGACAGCTTCATGACTGTCGACATGTTGACAGATGCGGGCCTCGGTTTACAGCTATGCGGCGCTTCTCTAGAAGACTGCGAGTCCGAGCGGCCACCGTCGCAAAAGCATGACCCCAACGCCGGGCACGGGCCTCATAACCGTGTGGACAGCACGCGTAAACAAGGGGCGCCAAGACACCGCCGAAAAGAAGCTCCAATATGCGGAGACGGGGTGGCGAGCGTGCCACCGAACGGTTTGGAGAACTCGCTCTGCCGAGTGCGCGAGCTTCAGCCTACAACACGTGCGGACGAACGCTTCATTCGCGCATTCGCAAATATTGTGTCTTCACTTTCCCAACACATCATAATTGATAAATTTCTCCCAAATACCGCTGCACTTCCCAAACTGCGCCGAGCGAAGCAACACGACATCGTTAACAGATATCCCAGCATTCCACGCGTATGAAAACAACAAAGAGGAAAATAAGTCAACTCAAGGTAACCCTCGCTATGTTTATAAATAAACGTTAACAAAGCAAGTTTATCACTTACAAAAAAGCTGACTAGTGTATTGCTATTTTTTCTACACATATAAACAAACAAGCGGGAAAAGAGAAAGTTCGCAAACGCGGCTGTGAATGAGCGTCCCTCACCGCCCTGTTCGCACGTTACTGCCAAGTTCCGCAATGTTGTTGTAGTAGCATCAAAATTTTAGGTACAGCAGTCCACATCTCCGCAACATGTTCGTTGTAGGCAGTCCTTCCGCGATATATCAACGAAGCATCTAGCGCTGAACTTGTTGATTTGTAGCTGTGCAAGTGCGTGCTGTGTTTTTACTGGACACTTCCGATGGCACCGATGACCCGGCCGCCGGCGGAACTTCTCCGCGTACCGTTTCGGATATTGGCAGTGGCGACAGTATTCCTTCCCTTGAGTTCGTTCGTCTTCTGCGTCCTATGGTCGCTGATGTACAACTTTTCCTCGGTCACCTCGACGCACTGTGGGGTACGCGTTCCACACTCTTACTTCCACTCACTTGTCTCTCATTTTTAAATGTGTACTTCCCGCTACTTGTCCTTCTTGTTTACCTTTGTGTTGTACGTTTAATATCTCGCGAACACGACATACACGAGACAAATCGCGGGTTCTATTGTCGAAGCATACCCTCCTCTATGAAGTCGTTCAGCGTGTGGGTGGGGCTCAGCTACGGTCACTGTAATGTAGTCACTGCTGCGCTTTTACAAGCTGCACCGTGCGGTGTTCTGATGTTGTTTCAAGAGCAGGTGCTTTCAACTGCTGTGTCCGCTCAGTCTTTCGTGTTTTCTGTATATTTTCGTTTTTCCGCTGTGAATGACGCGTGCTGCGCAAGCAGATAAAATGAAGGAAGAAAAAAAAAGTTAATGTCAGACTTGAGGGAGCGGGAAATTGTCTTTCCGTCGCATTCTCCGGCTAGGTCAATCTGGGCAGTAGTTTATTTTTTTTGTCAACATTTGAGAGAGACAGTATTTCTGGCAGGTTATTGTGTTTAGATGGTTGTGAAAGGAGAGGAACAGAGCAAAAAAAAAAATACAATTTGCCATGAAGGCGCATGCAGTGAAATATGATATTTGAGCTGTCTTTGATAGTAAAGTGTTATGGCTGAATATGAATGAATAAATCAAACAAAAGGCGTAGCTTTTTACGTTGTTCATTGCATTACAAAATGGCCCTGTGATCTGAAACATTCAGTCAGAATAGACATAGTGAAAACATTTATGAAGTTCATATTTTATGAATAATCATAACTGATGTCTAGTTTGTATACTTTTTCATGAGTGCCACCATAAAGTGGCATTACCTGCCTGGTTGTTGCAATAGTGGCCAAGTGTGTATGCTCGTGTAAATGGTGCATAATTCTGTTAGGCAGCATTATTATATTCGAATAGTTGCAACACTGGCCTGTTGTACGTATAGTTTTATATAAAGGGACACTAAAGAGAAACAATGACTTGATTTATATTGACGAATTGCACCCTGAGAACTCCTATGCCTCATGTTTTACTGTCGTAAGTTCATTATTAGCGGAGGAAATCAAGGTTGAAGTTTTCTATTTAAATTTTGGGCCAAAATATGTGCCACTTGATGTCACAAGTTTTAAAACATATTTTTGGTATTTTCGTGGTATTGGCTCAATGAGATTTTCTGAAACTTCGTATGCTAGGTCTGTGACACCCACAGATCACAAAGTATTTCATCATTATTGATAAGAAGCTATGTAGGATCTAGTAGACTTGAAAAATATCTATGGCGTCACAGTTTATGGTGCGGGTATCTCAAAGTGGTATCTCCACTCGCATTTTCTTTTCGTGAATTTTCTCGCTTGCCAAGCGTTGTGTCCCGGTAAGAGTGGTGTTTTCATGATTGTGAAATCGTACTTTACTATTACAATAAAAATCGTTTTGCTTATTAGTGTCCCTTTAAAGCAAGTGTGTTATTTCTGTGCATCTCATGCAACAGTAATCAGTTGTCCTCACATTAAGTGGGCAGTGCATGGTACTTTCCACTAGGTGGACATGTAATAAACTTGGAAAAGAAATTGGGAGACCCTTAAGCTTCGCCTTTAAGAGTTGGATGCGGTAGCGAAATCCGGCCTCTGGTGACCCTTTAACCGCCAAGTGCATACTTATTCATATGTTTTGTTTCATACACGCGCACACACACAGTAGATTGAACCAGCGTGCGCTATTATCGCTGAATGGGTTCGTTTTCGTCGTGGCACCTGTCAAACAAAATGCGTTAAAGGGGCCTTGAAACACTTTTTCAAGTAACCATGGCATGAATTCACTAGAAGAGCTTATTGCCTCACAAATTCAATGCCACAAAAATTTTAAGAATCCGTCCAGTGCGAGTGGAGTTGCAAGGTTTGTCGCATGCTGCAATTGCATATCTCTTCTCTCATCCCGATGAAAGTGCTGGAAGCTAAGCAGGGAGGGGTGGCAGGGCAAAGAAACTACCAAGCCTTATGACCTTGAGCACTTTTTTTTTTCTTCGAATGCGTGGCTTTTTCAGTGTGATCGTGTACACAAGCGTGGACACGTAGCGGCCTCCCGCGGCTATCTCGGTAACTTGATTTTTCAGTCACAGACGCACAGGCGGTTTTTCGCTCACAACCAATAGGGCCGACACCGGTGGGAAGTTTTCTCGCGTTAAAGGGATTCATTGCACAGAGCAAGGTGCCATCGTATTTTATGAAGTGCCACAGTCAGTGACCTTTAAAAGCATAGTAATTGAAATTTTGTCGGTGTTGTTTAAGAAACAAGATACGAGAACGTTGTTGGTGTTGCTTTTGTGCAATATCCTACTTGTTGTTTGGCCTCCTTCAAAAGTATGTCTGCTCAACAGTTGAGTTCTTATTCGTTTGCATTGCAGTCTAAGCTAAATGACACAAATTTTGTGTTAGATTAACAAAAGGACTAAATATCTCAGTTGACTTTAGCATGCGCAAGAACCGCTTTGGTACGGTGAAGCAGCATATGAGGATTCTCACTTGTCAGTCATGGCTTGGTTTGACTGAATTGGTATTAGACATCAAAACAAAAAAAAGGCTTAACATTACTGAAATTACCTGCGCAAACCTTTTTTCTACTGAATTAGGTGGGTTTAAAGTGGGGCCATGTTCAGGAAATTTTTTCGGGGTGTGTTTATTTGTAGAACAGCTAACTTTGGCCACTGGTGGTTGATGTGAATAAGTTTAAATACTTTAGTATCACACGAAAAGTAAGTTAAAGCATGAGAAACTTTCGGAGGGTGTCAAAACCTACTATAGTTATGATCCTGGTTTGAGGGCTAAATTTGGCACGTTGTAGAACGATTATCTTCTAAATAAGCAGAAAAGTTCATAAAAGAAAAAGTGGGCTAGGCATGTTTGCCTGTAGAGAGGTGCCTTGTAGAAAGAAAGAAAGCCATTGTAAGCACTTTCTTGCTGTGTTTGCAATGTTGACACTGTGTTCTGCCATCATATTCATGTTGTTTCTCATGATGAATAAGAGAAAACATTCTTGCAGCTTTCAGTTCATCGCATTGAAGAATTTGGTTAAAAGGTGCATGCCCAAGCAGATACCGTTTGTTGCCTGCTTTGAATTGTTAGAGTTTCACAGATTTTTGAAAGAGATATCTTGATAAATGTTGCAAAGTGCTTCTGAGCAAAGGTGAAAAGCTGGTTGTTGTTTGCACACTGCTTGGCCTAAGCAAATAGTTGGACACTCACTCAAGTGTTGAAGATTGTGTGAGTTGGTTCATCATACTTGGACTGGCTGGTATAGCGCATGACAGTAAATAAGAAATGACTCGACAGACCGACACAAGAGGACAGAGCACTGTGTCCTCATCTGTCGGGTCTGCTTGACCATTTCTTCTTCCTCATGGCACACATTGACCAGGGAGCAGTATACATCGCAGGTCAGGTAGAGGCAACTCGGCTCTCCTTTGTCTGAATGTTGGGTCAGTGCCAGACCAAAGTACATTTGTGTCAGATGGGTCACCCGAATACAAAGCAAGGCGGCTTCAGGCAGTGTTGACAGGCGTTGTGTGACACTGCAAACATTTACCAGAAGTGATAGAGCTTGCAGCACATGAAGTCCTGCAGCATGTGGTATTATTTAGTGAAATGTGAATTTAAAAAAAAATTTACAGCCTATCAAGTGGGATAACATCGTTGCTTGCCAAAACTGGCATCATAATAGATGTTCTTCAATGTCACGAGAACGAATGCTGATGGAATGTAAAAAAAAAAGCATCAGGATTGGCAGCATGAAACGATGTAATGTTTCTCGCAAGAGAGAAAAAATATTGCTGAAAATGTTTATCTTAAAAACGGACTGCAGGGTGCGAAATCCAGGCTTCTTCATATATGTTGCCCTCCTAAATACCCTTGCAGGTGGCAAACTATCTTCCGTCCATCAGTGCAGCGGTGGGGGGTCCACACACCACAGCGCTACATTTGGCGCATCGGTGTCGGCCTGCATACTGCTCCTAGGCTTCTCATCTGTGTCATGTACCATCGCTACTACAAGAACATGCTTGACACCCAACATCAGTATGTAGCGCGAATCGCATCATGGATAAGCTTTGTCGAGATCTTCTCACTACTGGGCCTCTCTAATGTCACATCTACTGAAAATTACGGCAAGTTATTTTGCTTTTGCACAACCATAAATGTAGCTGGTCCTTAAAGAATCTCATGTTGGCACCAACTTTTTGTGATAGTGAAAAGAAAGCTTTGAAGTAAAAGTCTTGCTCATTATATTTTTTTACGGGTAGAGTGGCAGGTTTAAGCAGCATTTTTGGTATTGTCGCTTTTGCCTTTCTAGGATAAGATACTGAAGCAGCATAACTCTCATGTACTGCAGTCTTGATTGCCCAGTTGCAGGCATAAAATAAAAACAACATTAACACACAGCTATTTACTTTGTCCTATTTGCTGTACGTACAATATGATGTTTTTTTCCTCCAACATAAATGTAGGTTCCTTCAGGAGCATGGTGCCAGGCCATCAGTTTCCACTAAACTATTATAAGCTATCTGTTTGAGTGTGTTTCGTTTCACTCATAAGCAGAGGGCATGATACCTCACTAACAACTACATTCTTTCTTGTCTTGCAGCTGCCCATGAAAAGATGTTTATATCTTTCATATTGTGTTCGCTTATGTACATGATACTGTGCTGTGTTATACCAAGCCTTGGACGAAGACGTTCACTGTCTAGTGTGGTAAGTGGAGCTTTTGAATGTGCTTTCATAATTAACCATTGTTTATTGCCTGCTCCACCTTCTTGCCTTCTTACCTCCACAGGAAGAGTACTCCTTGAAGCTGAAGAAGCAGCTGACAGTAGGGTCCCTTATCCTCTGCGTTCTGTGCACCTACTTTTTCATTCGTCATACCACACGCTGTGAACCATTGAGTAAGTGGTGTTTATTAATGTACAAGTGGCATTATAAGATGGCAATGTTTTAACAGCCCCAAAATAGCCTTCTTCGTCGTCTACCTTTTTTTTTTTCAAAGCTGAAGTTGCTTTAACTTGTGGGCTCTTCCAGTATTTTTGCTGCTTTAAAGCTTTAACAGGCTATAGCTTTCTTAACAAAATGGCAGTGAACTTTCACTTGGCAATTAACGAATTGAAAACAGACACGTTGGTCAAAACCTGGTAAATTAACCGACTACAGCGGCTTAGCAGCTGTGGTGCCGCATTGCTAAGATCACGGGTTCTATTCCCAGCTGTGGCACACTTGTTTTGATAGGAGATGAAAGGTAAAAAAGTGAAAACACTTGTGTACTTAGATATAAACATGCTAGAGAACCCTATGTGATCAGGATTAATCTGTACCACAATGTGCCTCTTAATAATATCATAGTTATTGCAAGTATACACCTCATATTCTAACTCAATTTAATTTGGCAAGCACTTTGTGGCAACCTTGCAAGGCTGCACCTTCACCTAAGAGTAGCAGTGGTATTTACTGCCTTGTTACTCTGAAATGTCTCTTCTGGAAAGAATGCGAAATTATAGTGTACTCACATTGAGTATTACTAGCCAGTATCCTTTAGTTATGTAAGTAAAACTTGATGTCTATTTCTTTTCTTTTTTTTTTCAGTGTACACACTCTTTTCTTTAACCGAGTACATTGTGGTGCTGTGCAACATGGGCTTCCATATGACTGCCTACTGGGACTTCGCAGACAAGGCGCTTTACGTTTCAAACATTCAATGGGAAGGCACAGGAGACAAGGTCAGCTGAGTCACTGGGATGTAGTGTGCAGATATTTCTAAAAGGTGTCCTCGACCCTGGTTAAAGGTGTGCTTGGCTCCTCTTGGGAGTTCAACGTGGTGCAAACGCTTCATCAACATTTCTTTCTTTTTTTTTTTTTTTTTTTTTTTTTTTTTTTGAGAACGCAGTGTGTGTGCTTTGTGCGAACGACATTGCATAATCCTCACCTGGTGGTGCGAAATTGTGTAGGAGCCTGTTTCGTTAGTGAGAATCTTTTCAGCTGCTTATCGGCTGCAATGAATGGGTGCCTGGGCAGAATGTCCATTGTGCGGCAGTTGAAAAATGAAAAAAACAAAACAAAAAAGAAACGGCTGGCTAATATAGTTGTTGTAGTTCAGCTTGCCCAGAAGCATAACGTGACTTTCGTTGCTTAAGTGTCATTGGACCTAATCCAAGTTTGTAACTGAAGATGTTGAAGTGTGTCAGCTTGCGCACTATGTCTTATAACTGGGGTATGACTCGACGGCTCTGTTTAGTTGCTTTATGATATGTACTAGAGATCAAATGCAACTTCTCTGTACTTATCGTGCAATGAGAGCATACAACGCCAGCAACCACTGTATCTCCATCATTTGAAATAACTGGAACTTGGCATTGATGCATTGGGTTTTCCTGCTCATTGCTTACTGGGATTATAACTCAGAATAAGTTAAATCATAGTTTGTATAAACTGTCAGCTTAGAATAATCTGATAGGTGGGCATACTTTATTACGTCATTGCAGCTGGGCAAACCAGCCATCCAATCTCCTTTTTGATCTTGGTATGGGAGGCATGAATCTGCTTGACAGTCTTGCTTTATAAAAGCGCTACTAGTGATAAAAAGGTAGCGATTTCTCCTTGCTTGTACAATGTTACGAAGGGTGACATTCCTGTGAGAAGCCTTTTGTCAGTGTCATTTAAGGAAATGGCTTTGCTTTTGTGCAACCTTTTACTTGGATCAAATTTCATTTGGTGATAAATATTATGCACTATTGGCATTCTTATTTGAGGTGCGGTATTTTTTTAGATGCATATCTACTTTTTGTTGCCCAATATCTTTAGGTAATCTCTTTAAGGTCTGTATTGCAATCGTCTTTCACTGGTGTAGGAATCTCATCTGCATTATAGTTCTCGCAGAATATGTTACTGCCACACTTTAACTACTGAAGTTTGAATTATCATTACAGGGTCATTACATTGTTGGAGTGAAAATGCTAAGCTTGCTGAAAAGCAGACTTCTTACTGAGAAGGTTGCATAAGTGCTAAACAAGCCCATTATTTTAGCCACACGTTTTTATGAAGTTTTTCTGTCCATTAATTGAGTAAATGAGAGTAAATGCTCGCCATAGATTTACTAATTTTTAACTGTATATTTTACAGACCTGGTCTGTTTTCTCTCTTATATTTCCTCGAATGTAGAGAGCTGTTTTGCACTCGCAATTTCTGTTCCCCATAAGTGCCACTTGCAGTGGCATTGCGTTGGTATTATGTTTCGTACACTGTTTTATACTAGAATTCGTATGTGTCGCTGTACAACTGGAAGTTCAAAATTGTATAGTCTATATGAGGCCAATTGTAGCATCTGGGCATCTATTTTACTCGATGCCTCTATGTTTTTACTTGCTCTGCATTGTTAAGCTTGTGTGTCTTGCTATCAAAGTTTTAGTACATTTGGTTTTGTTTTAGTTGTGTGCTGGTGAGGCTTATCGACTTTCTATGCAACTTCTGTGTTGTTCTGAATCTTTAATGTTGTTGCAGCAGCATTTTCTGAAACAAGCCCTTCTTGAGAATGATATATCTATTTCCATTTGAAGCCTTGGGTGTGGGCAGAAGCTTTTTGTTGTTGTTTGAACTTTCTGCTTAAGACTGTGATGGAAGGTGACACAGTGTGACGTAGTTTTTCACAAAAGCGAATAGGCCATGTAACATGTTGTAATACACATAGTGTGGCTTCTCTGGCATACCCTGCTGCTGTAACTTCCAAGCAGACATGTGCAACGAGGGAGGTTTTACAAAGTTCTGGAGTCATGTCATTTGTGGTTATTTCACTTTGAAATGTGCCACTTGGCAGAAGGTGTCGGTGCGAATTGGCTGATTACTACCACTTGTGGAAAGGAAAAGAGCTACCATGTTCTTTGCCTAGAAAATAAGGTCTATGTTGCAAACTGTCACAAGAAAAAAAATGTTCTGTGAAAGCACAGTCGCTCGTCCAATCCCCTTCTTTTACCAACTTTTTCGTAAAATTTTTGTTGTTGGTGTGAATTTTTACATTCAGCATGTCGACTAAGCAAGAAGTTTACAGCAATAGTGTGCCAACTAGGTTTAATTTTGTCACTAACCCTTTGATGCCCAAATTATGAAACTGTCAAAGAAAATAAACATTGTTCTAATTTTCAAGTTTCAAATAGTAACCTTTAAATGATTCCACAGTTATATTGTCTAAGCTTCAACTTTAATGCATACTTTTGTGTATGTCGCAAATTCTTCATATGCTACAGAAGCGAGCACCTTGCAACAAAAAGCCTACATCAGAACCTCGCAACATGTCATCTGCCACCGCTAGAATGCGTGCACAACAAATAAACAAAATCATTGAAAATAGAACTTGCGTCACCCTGGCGAGAAAGAATCAAGAAGTGAGAGCTGTTGCAACCACTTAATGCTCTCCACCATCACCTACAAAACAATTGGTTCTAGCATAAAATACTTTAGACGAGACGGCGCCAGATTTATCATGCCGAAAGCTACATTCCCCGTGAGTGCGTGACAGCCGACATTAAAAGCGGTGCGCATTTCGTGACTTGCTTGCTCGAAGTTTTTTGGTATATAACGAGTTTGCGACACTCGGCAGTAAAGGGCTATACAGTGCATTTTGTTAACTTGCACTGGTTAATATGTGTAAAGGTTTCAAGATACACAGCCTTGCAGAAAATATGTACTGGCTGAGACGTGTAGGGTAAGGCCACTGGTGGCACTTGATGCAACCAAAATTCAATGGTACATGACTGCGCTTTGAAGTCTGATCGGTGGACAAGGACACAAGGCGTTCATCCTCCCCCTTGCATTTTTTGCTGCGCCTGTTCACTCACTTATAGTGAGGCACGTTGATGTGCAGTGCAGGAGTGGATGCCTAAGAGCGGCTTTCTAAATATACGAGACTGAGCTGCATTATATGGTTCTGTGACAGCACGCAATGCTTGAGCATTTTCAAGATTGCTGTGAAAGGAATGTCAACAGAGGTTTTTTTTTTCTTTGCGAGTGCAGTGCTGCTTGTACATGTGCTGTTTAGAACAAATTGTGCATACAGAAAGTTTTACACCAGTTCCCCAGTCTTTTGGAGCAGAAACACTACCTTTCTTGCCCCCTTATTGGCTATGGCCAAGCCTAGCTAGCTAGCTCAAGATCATCTCCATTCTGCTCATAGTCATGTGACTTTGTGCAGTTTATTTTCTGCATTCTACGTTCCATATTGAGCGCTGATCAAAGGGTTGCAAGGTAACCATTTGGGTTCATGAAATTCTGTCATGTAAACAATGCTTTTGGTGTCTTATCTAAATGCGAAAACATTTTGCAGGTTGTGAGGGTCAGCCACTCGAGTCAAAAAAGATGTTGGCCTCTTGCATAATGTTTCAAATATTGAGCATCCACAAGTTATCTTTTCAATGACTACTCTGGAGCTCAAATAAGTTATCGGAATACTTACACTACTTATTTCTTTCATAACCTGTATATGCTTTGTAGAAAAAAAATAATCACTTCTTGTGGCTGCTTTTTCCCCGAAACTTACATGAGCCAAAGGACTTGTTGCTGGGCTAGTTGGTGTTGGATCACTTTCATAATGTAGTACAGAAAAAAAAAACAATAAGACGAGCAACAAAGAATGACACGCCACAAGCGCTTGTGGTGTGTCGTTCTTATTGGTTTTTTTTTTGGGCTATATTATGAACATTATCACATGAGTAGCTCTTTGACATGTTAAAATTATTTGATTATGACGCACTAAACTTTTGGGCTTAAAGCGTACACATAATCTTGGCTTTTAGGGCAGAATATGTTGTTTGTTTCTTAAAAAGTTGTGCACATTGATCTTTGCAAATTCGTTCGTGTGAAAGGCACTTTTACAACCTTCACACCTTACGTTTGTAACATAATTATGCTTTGTTACCAATATAATAGCCTTGTTTCACTTCTGTTTTATTTCTCACATGTTCAGTTTTCATTCCATTCAAGCCTACTTATTGGAAATCTTGTGTGTTAAGACTGTTAGCCATGATCTCGTATAATCATGAGTACCGCATTTACACACATAATTCGCGTGCTTTTTTTTGCTCATTATTTTGCGGCACCAAAAAGGGGATGCGCAAGTTATGTGGAGATTTCATGAGCTCATCCGTAATAGTCTGCAATAGTATACGGTTCTAACGTGCACATTATATACTTTTAAAGAAAAAAATAACAATTGGAAGCACAAACGAAGTATAGTTGTTTGTTCAACAAAATTAGCACATACCTTAACTAGCCACATTCGGTCATGCGCAGTCTAGTTGAAGTCACTGGCCGAGAGGTTCCGTTTGGGAATCGTTGTCGCAGCTGCTGCTAAGGGTGTCGTTCCTCAAGCATGTTCGAATAGCCCATTTTTCTAAGCTCTTCTCCACAATGCTGGGAGAAACGAACCAAGTCTAAGACGTGGCAATACCGCAGCTAAGCTTTTTGCACATAACTGAAAATGTCTTCCTCTTTTGCTTTGCACTCATATCAAATGTCACACATTGAAGAACTTCACGCTGAAGTGCTTGCGGCGGCACGGTTCCCGTTTTCTTTGGCAAACTTTATAACAGCGAGCTTGAATTTCGCCATGTATATAATTATTGTAGCCCATTGCAAGGGGATCGGCAAAACGCGACAGACAGACGGTGGAACCTAAACTTCCGAAATCAACGAAGCGTGCATTGCTGCACGGAGGCAGGGAACTAGAGGTACAATTGGCGTGGCAGACCCTCGCACACCTTTGATGCGGAAAATGGTACCTGCCATGTCGCGAGCATGCGTTGTCGCAACGGAAGAGATGGAGAAATAAAGGGAGGCAATTTTTAACAATCTTGTCTTGAATAAACCAAATAAACCAAACCAAATGCTTCAGCAGTTCTCACAACCCGTCAGCAGGTTTGGGGTGTTCACGTATTGTATTATAGGGACTGTAGTTCAGGGAAAGTTCTCAGAAGAAGGGACTTGACACTCGCGGCCCGTTTTATGCATGACTGTGCTCGCCTGCTTGGCGAGGAACGCACCCGTTGAAATTACTTTTTGTACGTGTGTTGATGGGCTGGCTTGGGCACACAGGGGAGTGCAAAATATGCAAGTAAATATTTTATTTTTAGAAAGCTGGTTAAATATGAGGGGTGTGCAAATTATTCAAATAAATACAGTAGTTAGTTTACCATCACATTCTTATTAAGTTACGGTTACAGAAGTTCTAATGTAGTGTTGCTTTTCACGGCTGTGGCATGAGTATATACAGTAGTTGGTTTACCATCACATTCTCATTAACCTTACAATTACACAATTTCTTATGTAGTGTTGCTTTTTACAGATGTGGCATTAGTTTTTTCGATTTAATCTTTAGGCTGCATGGTCATGATCTTGTATTTTGAACACTATACCATTGTTCTGTTGAATGAGCCATATACAACACAATTGGCAAGACATTATGCAACTTCTGAGCCACGTCTATCACATTGGTCTTTCATCAGCTGGTAGGGCATGCATTGATAATTATATAAAAATTTTCACAGCACTATTCAGTTGAAGATTTCTACAATGTTCAATATAAATAACTTGGCACTTTGTGTCGTACTTAAATTAAATGGAGTTAGGTAGTTTGACATGACAGGAGAAAGAAGTCTGCAAGTTCAGCATCATTACCTTGGTAATGGCCGAATGACTGCTTGAAATTTAGATACATAGGAAATGCTTACTTATGCTTTCACTGAATGCAATAAATTAAAACAGGTGTCATCCCCATGCGTCATTAATGTACTCTGTATTTAACCAACCTGCGAGAAAGCGCTTCCCTATTTGAAATGGTCATATTTAATAGCAACATTCACGCAGCCTGCGTCCACTTAGTGATGTACTTGTTAAGGAATAAGTGCATCTAGCATGTGTGTAAACAATGAAAACGTTGCCAGGAAGCAATCTGAAAGTGCTCCGTTCACAATTGTATCATTTTAAGCTAATCATTATGTGCCTAAATATTTTGTTTGAAGTGCTAGGACTATACAGAGCTTGTTTTCTTGTGTAACTGGCGAAAAATAAAAGTCCTTACTGTTCTCTGATGAAGGCACTGTCATTTCTCTCAAAAATAAGAAGCAGGTGGGTTTATTTTGTTTTTAAAAAAGCAGAGGGCATGGTGAAAGTGCAGTCTCTGGGCAGTAGATTCTCAAGCTCCTTTGAAAAAACTAACGAACAAGTATCGTTAAAAAAAATGGGCTTTACATAGCTCCTCTAGTGTCCTGTCATTACTACTTCCTTGATGCAACGGCATATAGGAGCTCTAAATCTAGGTTTGTTGCTGTGAGCTGCCCTTATGCAATCATTGACAGCTATCGTAGTGGCCTCCATTGTTTGGTCATTATAGCCAGGCATCGTTCTTAGCCTCTAGTCTGCCATTGAATTGAAGCAAAAGACACTTGGCCCACTGCTGCCACCAATGACTAGGAACTTTCTGCAATTGAGATGGTGCACAGTAGGGAGCTGGACTCTGTGATTGACTGTAGAAATGAACGACGAATTGACTGAGGCAATGAACGATGAATGCAGTGGCATTATGATCCTGTCACCACTACATGCAGCAAGAAATAGTTAGATTTGCAAGCGTATTCAACTTATCTCTATCTTCCACATTTTTGTGCTGCTTGGTGACGATTGTTGCATTCTATGGTCTCCAGAGCCCTGGATAACGCACGACCTTGGTGAACGTTGTCTCCTTGCAGGAACGACTTCTGCCATTGAATCAAGATGTTTGATTCGGTTGCACAACCAAGAAAAGATCCTTGAACAAGAACCTCAAAGAAGATCCAGCATTTGCAAATAATGAATGCGACATATCTTGCACTTTGGGTGGTCTCCACATTTCCAGCAAACCAACAATTGCCGTAGGCACGCATTTCAGATCATGTTTTCTCGCACTTGCCTTTCAGTTCAAATTAGGCGCTCAGAAGAACCCACAACCGAGAGCTTTGTCTTTGTATGGATAAATAAAGCCCTACAAGTTTGGCTCTTCTGTGATGGCGAAAAAAGACCAGATTTAAGCTAGGACGTCATATTTTATGAGATTTGGTATGCACTGTGATATTTGTTAGTGCAGGAGCTGGGTTCCTGTACCAGTTTGAAATTGCTGTCTTTGTAAACGACCAGTTTGTCTTGGAATCTTACAAAAAATAAAGAAAATTCATTTGCAAGTCTCATTTCATCTTTTTATAGACCAGGTTATGTTGAGGCATGTGATTCATATATCTTGCAGCAGGAAACACGGCTACTGTAAAATGTCGACCAAGTGCCGCCCTCCCTTCTCTTGGGAGATCTTAAATAAGTGCCAATGATCGACCTGGGACCGAGCAAGTGCCCGCCTCCCAAATCTGGTCGAATCATTTTTCATCATGGGGAGGGGATGGGGGGGTTGCTCAGCATGTTACGGTATATGTTGCGTGAATATGTGATTTTGTATAGCAAACTGCTTGCTTGTTCACATCGGAAATTAATGTACAGAGGGTATTTTGATGTGCATCAGAGTGAAGTGGTTTTTCTTTTTAAGCGGACTAAATAAAGAGCCCATAGAAGTAGCGACAAATCAAAACAATTTCACAAGAATAAAACAATAGTAATGCCACTTTTTATAGGCATAAAACATCTCCTGTGAAAATTTTTGCCCTAACTGACATGTGCCACTATTATATTTCAGTCAGAGGCATATATATTGGGCTCTTGTTCCTGTGTAAGCTTGATGGAAACAATGTTGACTCATAATTTAACATATGTGAGACAGCAAAATAATGCACCCAAATTTGGCATGACTCACAAAGTGCTACCTGTGCACAAAATTTGAGCATGAACAAGTTAGCAGTATGAGTGAATTCCTGAGTGCGATCTTGCTTTAAATTGCCATAAACAATCTACAAACATGTTGTGAAAGGTGGCTACTTGGGCTACCAAGTGTGCGCTCTGTCCTATCTTTTTTCTGAAACGTTTCCTGCGCACTAAGAAAGGATATTTTTTTTCAACAACTATAAACATATGCCCAACTTTCACAATAATGCACAAAAACAAGATGCTTCAGGTGTGTGCACACCTGGAATCAGGCCCGTACCCAAAAATTTTGTTCGGGGAGAGCCCACCTGCTGAAGGCACTGAAAAACACCTATTTTCTATAATGTCCTCAGTAGAACATACCTTTATCCCAATTTTGGGCGTGCGCCCAGGCCCCTAGGGCCCCCTCTCTGGCTACAAGCCTGGCTGGAATACATTACCGCACCTCCAAGACAATGTGAGCAAAAAGCCTTCGTTACCTACAACAGCATTTATTTTCTTCTCTGTTTTTGTTGTTGAAGCAGTATAGTTAAGTTTATTTCAAACTCGTACGACATAACCTTACTGCATAAGCCAGTAAGCTAATGCCACAGCGGCAAACAGTACTACAGCACTGAGTGCAGTCAGAATCTTAATTTGTCCCAATCTGTTGCCTTTTGTCTTCTCCTCTGGCTCCGACTTTGGCTCTTTTACCTTGAATTCATCTTCCTAAAAAAATAAAAAACAAGAGAGTTAGAATTGGTATTCCTACCCCCTGCAGAACAAATGTTGGCTATAAGTCTGCCAAAAACAACTGTAACTTCAAGTTTAGCATCACTAATATTGTCAGAAGCAGTCTAGAGCAGTGCAATCATTTGTGAAACACAGTTACGAACCGTGCAATTCAGTCTACTTCCATTAACGCAATTTTTATTAGATCCTCGCTATGTTTCCCAAACCGGCACTCGTATTTTTCTATCCAAGAAGCTTTGTTGCATTGATCCTGGAAGAAGCACTACTGAATAACACCTGGCTGGTCAACATATATGCACTTCCCACTGACACTCATTGCGCTGTGCGTGGTTTTATAATGCTAGACGACGGTAAATGCGCAATCTGCCAAGAACGTCGATTCTTGGCCTGCCCTGTAAAGACTCTCACTGAAACTGCAGTTCATATTGAATGCTCAGTGAACTTATCGAATTCTAATAGTTTCCATTATAAAGAAAACTGGTCCACAAGTTACCTACATGGTATAGTCAAAACTAAACGAAAACCATGTTTGTAGTTTTTGCAACAGCCTACAATCATAGATGTTGCCACTACAATTTTCAAATAACACTGCAAAAGGACAAGCATCGCATAGGGTGACGACAGATGCAAACACGAACTGCTTTTGGTCTTTCATTAAAGAAGCCAATTAAATAGGTAAACAATGTTATTCATGTGTTTTCAATATTTTGGAGAATCATATCTGTCGCATGATAATCTAGCAAAGTGCTCAGTTCAGGCATGCGATGCCATATGTGTTTCGAAGTCAATTGGTAAATGAAAAATATGTATCTGGAGCGTGTTGGCCCGTTTTCAGACAGTGCAGCCATGCTGTGCCCAACGAAAGATCCAATGCTCAGCGATGTCTCAGCGCACACAATGGTGTATCTCTATTATTCAAACAATCACCATATCTCATTTGTGAAAGCCTGTAATGAAAGAGGTCATTTGTCCCTAACAGATTTTTTTAACGATGTCGATTACAATCATTCATGCCGCCTGTGCTGGTTTTTGTTTCTGATGAGACGACAGAAATACATAGCCGTTACCTCACTGCATGGCTTCAACGAGACAGAGCGCTACTACTGACCTGTACTCTAGAACGGCATTCTTTGCCGCAGACAATGCTGTTTCCAAGTTCACAGCAGGGCCCCTCTATTTTCCGGCACTTGCAAGGACAGCGCAATGTGATCTTCTTGCGGCACTGGCTGCGAGAAGCGCAGGCACCTGGATGGCAGTGGAGTGGACACCGATGCCCACATTCCAACTGCAGACCAAAGGGACACGGAAACAGTCATGCAAAAAAATATTAAAGCTAGAAGGGCCAGAGCTAGTTGGTTGTAGACAGTTATCGCACTAGTGTTGGGTGTGAAAAACACAAGAAAACCAAAGTTTTTTTTTTTTTTTCATGTTAAAACAGCGCTTCGCAAGTACAAAAAATACAGTAGACTGAAATACAGTAGACAGAAACGGAACCTGCAGGGACCGGGGAAATATGTTCCATTTAACAGGAGTTCCGTTTACTGAGAGGTGCAAGATGGGTGCACATTACAAACCTGAAACTAAGCATTGCAGAGGTGATAGTTCCATTTCAGCAGTAGTTCCATTTAACAGATATAACAGAATAGCTGATGATGGACATAACGTTGCAAGTTGCAATGCAGGAAGTAACAATATGTATTAGTTTTTTTTAATAAATCAATAAAACTGCCTTTCATTAGGCAGCACCACATTGAACACACTTCTACAAATCCATTTGTTGCAAATTACCATGCAGAACCGTAGCAGGATTGAAACTCGTGCGTATTAGTGATGTGCACTGTAAAATAAGAATACTATGTAGCACTCATGAAGCGTTAATTGTTCAGCATTTCAATTTGTCCAAATATTCACCTATTTAACAGCATATTCGACCTTGGCCGGACATTTGAAAAAATACACCTTCAAATAAACAAATTAGTCTCTTTCTGTTTGAAATTTCATACATTCACCCAACACTAGTTATATATGGGATGGCATAGTTTGGAGCTACCCCAACCGAATTTCTTTAACATAAAACCTATTTAGGTGCAGAAACGTCTTAGCAGCCTGAATGATTTGATTTGTGGAATGAAGTAGGCTAGGTGCAAATAATGGAACTGGCAACAGAGCAGCATGTAGTATTCACAATTACCCACCTGTTTACAGCATCTGTTCTTGCAGCTCTGCAGTTCATCCTGCTTGTCCCTGGACTCCACCGTCCACTGGTGGCAAGGCACGTAGACAGGGTTTAGACCACAGTGGCATTTCATCTTGACGTACCTGAAAATCACAAAAACATTTAAAACTTTGCACTACACTTGATGTCTGGTTACTTGATGGTCAAATTCCCCATATTTGGTTTGTCAGTTGCCATCTAGTAAGCATCAAATTGTGCTGTTTTTTTTTTTCATGTATCGCATATTCCTGTAGTAATTCATCTCTAATGAAGCATTTTAATAGCTTGCAGGAGGCTCAAGCTTTGCCTTCAAGAGTACAATGCAATAGTGCTATCGGGTCTCGTTTATCGCCTTATTCATTCGCTTGCCACGCTTCACTTCTCTGTGAACCACTCAACAGCGCTGCAAGAAAATGAATGTCTGTGCGTGCAACATTAGCTACTGTAAACTTCCCACTGTAAGTACAGTCGCAAAGTACCCACTACACATCTGTAAGTAATTGGTGCACTTACGCAGTACTTTTTTTCATTGTTATGAATACATGTTCTTGAAACATAATACTCCGTGTGTGTGTATGTGTGTGTGTGTGTGTGTGTGTGTGTGTGTGTGTGTGTGTGTGTGTGTGTGTGTGTGTGCGCGCATGCGTATTAGATGAGTGCAGGCCTGTGTCATGTATGAATAGAAGCAGTATCTTGTGGAAATTGTTACTGTGTCTCCACCAGTCATAACTGATCGTGACACTGTAGTGAAAGCCGGCTTGTGGGAAGGGGCGCAAGTGTTCATTTCATTAGCCGTGGCATGTTCATGTTAAACTGCATGCATAGCTTCCATCACTGGAATGAAGAAACATGGAGTTCACAAGGGCAGCATGGGCTTGTTGGTTTGACATGGTACAGGGGTCAAAGCACAAAGTACGAAGACAGAAGAGGCCTGACACACGCGAGCGCTGCATAGCACCCCAGTGGCAAATATGACCAGTTGTAAATTCGGTGTTGAGACGAAATCCAACGTAAAGACCAAAGCTTTCCGTGCACTAGAATGGTGAAGATGAAAAAAGCAGACGCACAGTCGAATAAGAGTGTGTGTGTCTTGCTGAAGAAAATTTCTACAGGCTTGGTTGGAGCTGCAGACTTCGTTGACGGTACGGTTGATGATGTTGATGAACCAGAACTCGGCTCTTTGTAATTGACTGGAAACTTTTAACCATGTTACACAAATCGCAAGGTGTGACATTTGGTGCCAATCCATGCTTCTACCACACAGTATTACATGTGCTCATATGACTGCCTAGCCCAACATGACAACTGTATAGAATCTCTTTTGAAGCAGTTCAAGCACTGGAACAGCTCTGTGGTATAATACTAGACTGCCACGCGGAATACCCGGATTCGATTCCGTTTCAAACCCTGATTTTTATTCTTTGCATCTATCAGAAATTTTTGTTAAAAGGCGATGCCAGTTTTTGCTCACAACGAATATCATCAACACCATCAATAATACTAGATTTTCAGTCACACGGGTTCCTTAATGCTGTTGCATTAAAAGTTCATGCAGAGTAAAAAAATTAAGGCACCAGGTATGCTTACAACCAAGCAGACTTACTGGGTGCATGGAGAACAGTCTCCTGGGTGGCATGGTTTGTTACACGGATGAATGCAGCCTGGCGGGCGCAGCTTCTGGCAGCCTTCCTCGCACACACTGCAGTTGTTTCCGGCCTGTTTGAAAAGAGGACTCTTGCATTGCTTCACTATACGCTTTTCATTCACTCAAAAATAGGGATGGGTGCATATTCGGGCACTTTGAATATTTGGAAAAATATTACAGCATGTGAATTCACTTCGACATGAATTTAGATCATTCGAAATTCTGAAGTATTCGAAAGGAACGTTCTATATTTATATGCACATACAACTACCCTGTAAAAATGGTTTCACTGCAGCATTGGGGTACCATGCTGTACAACCACAGATGCCGGGAAAATTTGCAACTTCGCAGTCACACTTCGAAGATAATGTACATATTACCATCACCTCAGTTCATTATTTCTCAAGTTTAAAATTGTGTTATACGGATCTTACATGTACTAAGTAAAGTAATTTTTAAAGTGTAACATATTGTCCCAGTTATAACTTGAACCCTACCACTATACATTCTTGCTACTAGTCAGTCGCTTCCACTTCACTTCAAACCAAAGGAGTGATTCACACATGCTCAATTCCGATTCTTAAACAGTATTATTAGTTGAGTCAATACAAAAATAATCATTTCTCTTAATAATTTGTGATATATACTATTCAAGCTATTAAATTCAAAATTAATCTACCAAATAGCCATTCGCTTCAAATCCCAATCTCGCTATTCACCTATTTCTATTAAAAGCCATGGCTTCATGGAGAAGAAACGCGGATGAGCTTGTGGTTATGTGGCATCTTCTCCCTGTTTTGATGGCGTTAAATTTGGCATGCTGTTTTCTACAGCAAATGTGGCCTCCCGAAGCAAGGTGTTCATACACCCTTTATCGACAGCTTCCTGTGACCCCCCCCCCCCCCCCAATATCAAGAAACCCAGAAAAAGAAATTCAGTGCTCATCAACCCCTCACCCCTTCCCTCTTACAGGGAAGCACTCATCCACAAACACAGTGAACCCTTTGAGACAATCAGTACACAATTGTGTACATTACCTGTTTTTGCTAGTTGTGATGGCTAATAAAGATAATGATGCATTGTGTTCTAGATGAATTAAGCCTCCTGTCTTATAAATGTGCCTGCATTCAACATCATCTTGAAGTATACTGTAGGATACGATTAACTTAGCTGAAGGCACTACCATGTTTGTCAAGTTGCTCGGCATGTTGCCTTCAGCAGGCTACAGCAAAAGTGTGATTTTTCTATACTATGTTTCCGGCCTCAGATTTTATTCTATTTATGCAAGAGCTCAGGGTATATATATATATATATATATATATATATATATATATATATATATATATATATATATATATATATATATACATTGTCGTGACCAAGAAAGACACTGGGGCTCCGGCGCGCGGATAGCTAGAGCAAGGAAGAGGATGACGAAGTACAGAATAAGAACAGCTGGCCCAGGATCGGGCGTTGTCTCTTGTTCTCTGTCTAGCTCATCACAATGGCGCAGTCCGACAAATGAACCCTCTGCAGGAAGCCACCGGTACGTGTCTTCGTGGTTCGTCGGCAGTGCGGGTTTCTCCATCCAGGAACACCGTTCACGGTTCTTTGACGATGGAGTCAACAACCCGGCCGCTGCTTTAGCTGCCCATCGAACCATCAGTGGACGGTGTCCATGCATCCTCTGTGGTACGAGGGCATCACCCAATGGACACTATGCTACCACTTCGCGGCCGTAATACGCACGAGCTCCTGTCCTATGGGAATGCTGTTCAAGCTTCCCACGGCCTGCATTCCCTGTCCGGTACTCTTCCAACACATAAGCCGCCAAGAAACGCTGTTAATGCGTCCTTGGACGTGCGTGTCACCACCGTGAGTACTACTAGAACCACGTACTTCACGGACGCGAACCAAAGCGGTTCAGAAGCCTCGTGCGACAGTGCCGTGGAGCTGCGGCGTACCATCGCACTGCTCCGCGCCGAGACTAACAAACTGACAGCGTTGATCGCCGAGCGAGCTCCTACAATGTTGCCAGCATTGTGTGACATTAACGCAGTGTTGGATGTAGCTGCCTCATACGACCTTGCGGCAAGCACACCGGAGCAACGCAGGGACCTTCAATCTTCTCTGATCGAGCTCTCACACCAGCTCGACTGCTTCGCGTCGGTGATCTCTGCGTTGCCACCTGCCACCTCACAATCACCAGCCGTCTGCGAACTACCGCAATTCCACGGGGTCTGGAAAGACGCCAACAGCTGGGTGGCAACCGTCAACGCGATTGTAATGCGCGAGGCCTGGACGGAATCTCAGAAAAGGACCGTGGCTGTAGACCGTCTTCGGGAAGGTGCAGCGGCGTGGCACCGGTATGAAGGCTTCAAGCAGCAGTCCTGGGTGGAGTGGAGCTCCAAGCTCATAGCTGCCTTCGGCCGGACACTCTTTGATCTCCCTTCCACCACCCAGTCCAACCTGACTGGTACCGAGGATGAAGTTCAGGAACGGTTCCATCTCGAGGCTCTAGCTGAGCACTCCAGTTCTCCACATGAGCTTCCAGACTCGTCGCTGGTACCGGACCCAAATTCGTGTCAGCCATCGGCCACCCCGTCCTCTTTCGTGGGGCGGGATACAGAGGGGCACAGGGTAGCTGGACCCTTTGTGAATGCGCTCAATACCATATATCGAGCTCAAGTGGGGCGGCAGCTCGATGTCTCATCGCAGACTTCCAGTCTGATAACAGGCAACAAGACCACCCTCGAGCCTCAGCAATTGGCATCGCAGCCTGTCCAGAACGCCGACAGCAATGAAAACCAGTGCCCCAAACTGTACCAACGGAATTGCCTGCTAAGCGTGCTGCGACCACTACCAGATAGCCATGGTCACCGACAAGAGTGTTCAACAGCCCCGCAAGGCGAGGCATCGCGTCCACGAGAGGGACCCCACAGACGCAGCCAATACGATGACAGCTTCGCAGAATGTCCTGCCGCAGATGCCAAGACCGGCCGTGAATTATGTTTACTGCCACACATCACAGAAGTTGCGTACCCACTCTCGACACCAGCCAAGGCACCTAGCGCGTCTTTTGGGATACGCTTTCGGCAGCCCTCGTCCGGCGTTTTACGTCAGCCGCTGATTTTGCGGCCGTCCGAAGCACGCTGTCAGGTGCATGTTTAGCTGCTTACCACAGAGAGTCTCTGCATGGCCGAGACCAACCACAACAGTGCAGCCTGTCTCGACCTCCCGATAGACTTGTGGCAGACTCCGGCACCCAGTTCCAGCGTGGTCGAGGCCGACCTCCGAGATGCGGCCAGTATCGACCACCAGATCTACTTCTGGCAGATACCCGGACCAAATCGCAGCATGGCCGAGAGCGTCGGCCGCAACGGGGCAGCCAGTGCCGGCCGCCTGAGTCCACAGCACTTTTTCAAGAGACATCGTGGCGTGCAAAAGAGCGACCGGCTCGAGGCAGCCAGTGCCGTCCACCAGGGACGCTTTCCCCAGACCGTCGCTCCATCTTGCATTGTGGTCTGCGCTGACCACCACGATGCAGCCAAGCCTGCCCACCAGAAACTTTGCCACCAGCTCCGCGCGCGCGCAGTCATGGCTGAGTGTCATGACCAAGAAAGACACTGGGGCTCCGGCACGCGGATAGCTAGAGCAAGGATTTCGTTGCAATAGATTATAAAGTGTCTTGAGGTAATGTTTTGTAACTTTGACACATTTACAGACGGTTCTTTATACCTGCTGTCTAAAATGGTTAATACCAATTACTACTGAGCTTTTGATCCTCTTTGAGTCCCACCTGTGTGTCATTGGGCGCTCCTTCGACTTCATGACACTCCACAGTGCAAGTGTGGTTCCCACAGGTCAAGGACCGGCCACAAGGCTTCCCACATGAGTATGGCCGCAGTTCTGAACAGGCAAATGTGCTAATCTGTAGAAATTGAAGCATTGGTGTTAGTTAAACGAACCCTAAAAGGATTTTTATCAATGCATAATACAACAACAAATGCATGAATTTGTTAATAGCTCAACTTTTAACAGCTTGCAGGTCTTTAGCACACTGTCATGAAATTTTTCTTAGAGAGAAATGCTTGAGAAATACTTTACAACTATATTTGACTTTAAATGTGGGGAACTGTGTTAGAGCATTTTTATGTGCCACATAATAAGATCATTAAGCTTATGCATGCTGTGCTTCAAAGTAAATTGGTAAATATACATGTCTCTTTCCTGCCAATATTATTTGTTCGAAAATGCCACATAACCAAGACTAAGAGCAGTTCTTACGGAATGTTTGCCACGGCAGGTCAGTTGCATAGGCTCAGGACATGGGGGACAGGGTTGGCAGACCAATTCCATTCGAACTGCAGCTAACGGCTCCCATGGTCCAACTCGCTGACCCTTTTAAAAAAAAAAATCACATCGCAGGTTATACCTTTTTTTTTTTTCACTGAGGATGTGAAGAAATGCCATTCACAACGCCTTCTTCGACTATGAGCTCTAGTCAAACAATAACTCAATGTAGACAATAACACTAAATTATCATCCATAGAGGCCAATGAAAGAAGTGAGACAAAACTAACAATAGTTCTCAGAAGCCTGATGTGGGCCTCACCCCTTTATAGCACCCAAAATCACAAATACGTACACATATTATACTCAGCAGATCAAAGTTACTTTGCTTAATAAGAAGTAATCACTGAAAAACCTAAACTAATGTTCAGTAACACAGCTACAGTTGGGTAAGCTAGTATGGTAGAGCTGATGAGTAGGGACACTGTTAGCATTGTCTTCTTGCAATGTGCTTTATCAGCACTGCTCACTAACCTCTGAAAAAGTGCACTTCGTGTAATCTGTTACGCATAACCCCTGCCACCTACATGCACTGGTATGAACACACGCACACACATATACACAATATGCTTATGCAAGCCTTCAGCAACAAGGAGAATAAAAGAATCTAAAAGAAGACGACGCTTACAGTCTCGGAATATAAGATTACAAGTGAACTGAGCAGTAGTGAGAAAAACAGCAGCTATGACCAAAGTAGAAGAAGCAGGCCTGCTATGTCATGTGACAGAAGACCAGTCTAGGAAAGCCAAAAAGCTAGAATGCATCAACTTTGAAATGCTAGGGTCATTGATCATTAGTTTTTTTCTTTTATATATATAAACACGGTATGCAATAGAAGCCACAGCCCTTGGATGAGGTCACACCACATTATGCGTGAACGTACAAGTACCTACAAGTATATACAGTAGACTTATTAAAGGGAAACCTGAAGGGATCAGGAAAACATGTTCTGCTACACAGGAGTTTCGTGTACAGAAAGATGACCACTAGTGCAGAATGCAAGCACGAAACCATTGTTGTCAAAAGTACTTTTTCCATTTAAGCAGCAGTTCCGTTTAATTAACATATTTCCGTTTACTAAGGCTAGCGAAGTTTACCTCCTTGGGCAAAAATAAAATTGTTCGATACGTGCCCTTTTATGCGGCTGTAGGGATGAAAAATTCACGAATTTGCTCCAGTTTTATGTTTGACTGCACACAATTGACAATTCAAAATATCAAAGAACTATTTAAAAGAATAGTATCACATTTATAAATATTGATGAATACGTACTTCTAATCAAATACTTTATTGCACAGCATCTTTAATTTTGGCCGTCTATGTGAATGTACAGTATTCACGCATTGAAACGGGACAATTTAGGGCAACGTGAAGCACAACTTTAGTTGCCACCGTCTTCTGTTTGAGTCATATCAGAATAAATTTAACTCAAACAGATAAATCAGAACCGACATTGTCTTTAGAGACTACAGATTCGTCGTGACATGATGTGGTTACGTCTCGAGAAGTCACGCGGGCCAGTTGTTTCACTGAAAAATTTGATGTCACGTTTGAATCTGTGAGTACTGTACAGTTGGCTTCAAAAGCTTGGAGACCACTACGTCCAAAAAAGAACATCGTACTTCCCAGGGCTTTCTGACTGTATTTGGTCAAACGGCACAGCACTTGTTATCATGTCTTAGAACCAGTCGAAAACCTAAATTTAAGGCTGCCTGCCAAAGCAGTCACAATATTCAAGTTTTTCTAACGTTTCATGGTTTCTAAACTTTTGACGCTGACTGTACTGACTTGCGAAAACATGAGACATTTGCAGACACAATTTACAAACAGATATGCATGACTTGTCTTCCCTCAATCAATATTTAGACAGGCCTTCAAGTCTCTCTTCATGAGAGAATGGGCCCTCGTATCGCCGTGACCAATAAAGCACCCAGGCACACTCTCTCTTGCGCACATACAAACACACAGTATATATAGCACTAGTTGAACTGGTGCCACAGTGCTACAGTGAACCTGCCGAGGGGGCTGCACATCTCCCAAGGAAAATTGAAAGAGGACCACGACCTCCTGAGCACCCCTTGAGATTTAGACGGCACAAACCTGCTTGGGAACAATTTTGGTCCAGACAGCAGAGTGGCAACGAGAGTTGCATATGTGGCCGCAGTTAAGAGTACGGTTGCACTTCTGCGTGCATGGTGGGCAAGCGACCATCATGGCAGGAATGTGGGTCTCGCTTCTCGTGATGGCATTCTGGAGGGATGCTGGGAGGCAACACATAGCAATATATACATATGTAACACCATGAAAACATATTATAGTGTGCACAATTACAAAGTACTATAGGTAAGATTAGGATATGCTGTACGGAAGCACTCACACGAATATATTACGGAACAAGTGGTGCAAGTGACGTAGACACTTCGATTGAAACAACAGACCAGGGTTATGTAAAGGAATATGTAACAATACCATACCATTGCACTATAGTGCACTAAATGATTTTTCACTGCAAAGAAATTGTAACCCCAAAAGCATCTGCCAAATTCTTTAAAAGACCTTCCGTATTTCAAAAGCAATTTACCTTCAGATGGGCCAACCAACACAAGTTTATATGACATGAAAGACTGCTGCGTGTTGCTACAATTGCAGGTAATCTGCTTACAATGTAAACGGCACAGCACAAGAGTTAGTGTTTGTAGGAAGCGCTGAAAGTAGATACAACAACTTGGAAGATGGCAACACAATTTATAAGTTAGGATAACCCTCTGTAAGTCACAACATGAAATGAAAATAAGTCTTTCCAGTATAGTAGCTTTTATAGTGAACACTATATTATATCGTTACATATTAATAGTTATAAAGTTATATCGTTAGAAAGGATATATACTTTATAGTGGGCATTATCTTGAGAGTAAAAAATTGTGCCCAACCCTATAAAATACTGATTAACAGGACGACACCTAAAAATTTCATACCTTTGAAAGTTTATGTAGCAAGAGTGTGACCATTTAGAACGAAATTCAAGCTCCTCGATTTATGTATTACCATGCAATTTTTTTTGTGTACTCATAAGGACAACTCAAAAAAGCTTTCTAAATAAAATGCGGTACCTGGATATGAGCTCAAACACTATTTCACAGGAAAGCATGCCGTATGCAAACAAGTAATGCACCCTGCACTTAAGCAAAGGCTTCCCAGAGTGCACTTCGTTTCCACGCTAGAAAGATTGACAAAGAACTTGACGTGCCCTATCATATATTTGACCAGCAGGAAGTCCCAGTTAAGAATAGTAGCTACCTATTTTTCATTTTCTGAAAATGTAATATCAAACAAGTTGTCTGTCCATGCAGCACTGTAACGGAGAAAGGGATGATAAAGCCTGTTCTGGGCTTGCAACCATAAATATCCACAAATTTCTGAAGCGAATACCGCTTTTACTTTATTTTTATTTTTATTATTTTTTTTAATTGGTCCAGCTTGTCGTCTATCTTTACGCCTCATGCGGTGCTATCCCGCTCAAAATGAAGCGCTCACTACAGGCCTAAAACAAGGATAGGAATACTCAAAACTAGGTTAAAATGAACAAACGGTCTAAAACGATATGATTAACAGAAATAACCAAGAAGTAATCGAAATAAATAGCTTAAAATTGCTAAAAACATTCCGAAAACTTGTGGCTAACTATGGCGGCATGCAAGAAAGGGCACCACCGCCTCGCCCAGCGCAAGATTCCTCCTCCCATTGGCATTTCTCTAAAATCAGCGTGCGCCATTTGGCAACCAATCTAGAAAGACGGCATCAGCGCAAGGGAAATCCCGAGCTGAAGGCTCAGCAAACAGCTGTTGCTCGTCAAGCGCGACAAGCCAATTGACAACAGGCGATGCCTCGCCAACTGAAGGCCCAGCGAGCAGCTGCAGAACGTAAGCGGAGAAAACCGAACACCGGCATCACTAAAGCTCACACCGCTGCAATTTATCAGTGCAGGCAACCCAATCTTAAGCTCAACAGGCAACCCAATCTTAAGCTCAACACACAGCAAGCGCAAGTAGGATGTCTACATCACCAGACTAATCCAGCCGCGGTGAATGAGGATGCAGCTGCCATGCAGTGTCCATAGCACCAGAACAACGCAACCACTTATCCAGTGCGCAACATCGCAACCTTAGTATACCAGCATCCAATCGTCATTACACATTACTGCACAGTAGATAACGTTAAGACTGCACAATACCATAATGCCCACATTAAAAAACAGCAATCATAGCACCAATAACAATAGCAATAAAACAATAACAGCGCAACTGGAAAGAGAAAGAGAGGGAGGGATAGAAACATTTTTGTAGACCAAAAACAGAAAAAGAGAATGGAATCACTGTGTGTCCGCACTTACTCACTTTACCATAGCGGAGCTGCTACATCCTTTTTTTTATTCGTGGCTCTTTTACGCTTAAAAGACAATCAACAATGAAGTTCATACTAACTTGCAGGGCTGATGGCAGGCAGGTACCTTGGCCATTCTCTCCCGCCACAAGGCACGGCTATTTTGGTTGCCTTGCATCGACAAGTCAGCTCAACCTTCTTGTTGCACGGATAGCACGGGACCTAGAGACCACAACAGTGCACACACAGTCTCTGAATTGTTTTCATGATCCAGGAATTCACAGCGAAACGACGTCATTACGCGAGTACACAAAACAACACAACCACTCTGCCGTGGCTGTAACTGCTGCAAGGCAAAGGTAAAACAATGTACAAGATAACAGAGTTTACCCAGACAATTCTTACTAGATCACATAACAGCTTTAGGCTGTGGCAATAGCGCAGAAAGCATGCTTTTCAGTACATTCCGCTAATTCACCACTGTGCAGCCAACATGACTGCAAAAAGGGCATGCAGCTACTCCTAGTTCCACTGAGACGAATGTGAGTCAACATAACATGATAACATAACCCACTAACAGTCCTTTAGCGTACACATAGACGTAATACTTGCGTGCATAAATGCATCATCTATTGATAAACTGAGAATTTGGCTGTTTGCATTGAGATGATGAAGAATTGTTGGTGAACCTGGCCTGTGTCATCCACCACGGTGGCCTAGTGGTTAAGGCACTTGACTGCTCACCTGAAGGCCACAGGATCAAATCCCAGCCGCGGTAGCCACATTTTCTATAGAAGTAAAAATGCTAGAGCTCCAGTGGTTATACACTGTGACTGGCACGGCCGCCAGAGCAGACAGTTGTTTTGAGCAAAACCAAACTCTCTCAACACCTGCTAGCATGTCGTTTATCGGAATCATAAACTGCTGCGTAGTCGGTTGGAACAACAAGTACACGTCGTGTCCTGCGGGAGCCACGCTTTACAGTTTATAAACTCGTCCCTGCGTTATTGGGCAGCGAAATAAGTGGATCACGACTGTGCGACAAAAGGAGGGTTTGGTTCACGCTCCCTCTGCCGTCTCGCGTTCTGCCGCTGCATGCTTGAATTGGTCTAACAGACCACCTCTACAGGTGCAATGAATCTTATGTTATGTTCCTGGTGCCATAGACCTGGTGAGAAAAGAAATGCATGCAAGGCATTTCAATCCAGCTCAAGGGCTGATGGAACATTTTAATTAAGCTTAACTGCCGTCTATTCCTCACAGTTTTGGGGAATACAATGCGAGGCCAAAGTGCTTCGCTGGTTTGAATAGGACTGATCAGTTACTGGGGCGTACTGAGTTACGCAGCATATTACTGTAAACACAATTCGCCACCCAGCCCCGCTGAGCGCCCTCGGTAGGATCAAGCTATTAGTTACCGTATTTACTCGCGTAATGAACGCACTCGCATAATAAACGCACCCCCAACTTCAGTCATCAGAATTTCGATTTTTTTTCCCCGGGTAATAAACGTACCCCTACATTCAACCTGCTGTCCCGCTAACCGACACCTGGCGCCTCCTCTCCCGTTGGATCTGTTCCGTTTTTTTTTATTATTATTTTGCCGACCCCCCTCGCCCCTCTTCGCCCGTTGTCGCGTGCCGTATTGTTTTTCCTTCCTATCTGCGCGAGGTCCCCCATCTTATCTGTGCGCCATAGCAAGGTTCGGGAAGGGTGGTAGTGTAGAGACATCGCAGCTGATAAGCCCACAGCGAGCGAAGGTCACTATCCCTTCGCTCACTGTGTGCTAATCAGCTGCGATACTTCTACACTCGCACCGTTCTTGAACCCCGCTGTGGAGCATAGACAAGACGGGAGACTTGCCGAGCACAGATAGAAAGAAAAACAATAAGCAACGGGCGAAGGAGAGGGCGTGACCTTCGCTCGCTATGTGCTTTACTGCCCGCGCGAACCGATCCACGGTTGCTTCCTGCGAAAAAGCCCAACCACGCGCTCGCGATTTTCGAGCGATGACGAAAGGAATCGCTGTCGCGAAGCGTCATTCGTCGCTGTCGCGTCGCGGGTTTCTGTGAAACCAGAAAAAAATCGCGGCGATTTCCGCAACATGGCAGCACCCCGTCGCTTCGCTTGCTATCCGCGCGTAGAGGAGCGTCTCATGCAGACGCCAGGCGGCCGTTATATTGCCGTTAATCGGCAATATAACGGCAATAACGTTATATTAACGGTTATATTAACGTTATATTAACGGCAATATACGTTATATTAACGTATATTGTCGTTAATCTTGTTATCGACGGCTTGTTTCGATGCTTCGGGGGTAGCTTGCTGCAAAGCTGGTTACTTGCTACAATGTGAACGGCGTCATCGTGGTCGTCGTGCGAGGTTGCCGCGAAATTGGCAAAGTGCGTCGTAGCGCGCGCTTTTCGGCACCGCTAGAGATCACAGCAGATACAACTGATGTGGTTAAACGATTGCGAGAAAAGATAGCCGCAAAACGCTTTTACGGGGTGCGCGGGCGACCCTGAGACAGCTTGCGGAAGATAGCGCCGTCATGCAACTACCGAAGAAAAGTAAAGTGAAACAAAGAAGCTGTTTCCAAGCAGTAGTGGTTTTGGGACGTTAAACCCCAGAAATCAATCAATCAATCAATCAATCATCAATCATGTTTCCAAACAGAGTACGCGTATGTCAATTGCGAAAGGATAAGCGACCAAACTTTTTTTTTTTTTTTTGCATTACCGGATTTTTGCTTACTCGGAAAAAGTTTATATAAAATTTACTCTCAAAATAAACGCACCCCCCGAACTTTGCTCCGATTTTTAGAGAAAAAAGTGCGTCTATTACGCGAGTAAATACTGTAGTTGGTTGACTCTTTTTAAACTGGTGCAACCCATCATGGGGGATCGGCCATGAAATGGTTGGTGCCTCGTTCTGTAAATGAATTGGTTTATAGTCTCGAAATATTTAGCAACAGATCATTTTGAAAACTAATTAGCTTAATTATTAAACGGAAAGACTAATTTTGTAGAAATGAGCTTGATTTAGACACCTCAGCGTTCAATTCATTTCATCTCGCGTAGTAAATCACATATGGCATCGCTGATGCTCCTGTGGTTAAAATCCAGTGCTGTAGACCCAAAGAACCATCAGAAGTGATAAATTGAATCCCACACATTGGGGTGATTCATCCAGCAGTCTTTTTCTTTATTTGGTAAACAACCTGCATGTTAGGAAGAAATGATGCAAGGTGTAAAGTAGCAGATAAAAAACTAAGCGTTGCGAATGCTGTAGTGATAGATTTGCGTGTCATTGTTTGTTTCAGGAAGCAACATAAACAACGTAAGAGGTTGTAGTGAATGACAGAGATGTGATGGTGGCCGAAGTGACCATGCCATCGTTGTCGCCACTTTACAAGGTGAAGCGATAGACGAAACGGGGCTGTATCGTCCTTTCTGGCCGAAATCGTAGCACATTCTCTTTCTTTCCCATGCCTGAAGCTTTTAGCACGAGTGGTGAGATAAAGCCTATGATTATGATGAGCAATGATGATGCCGCGACAATTTCAAGAAAAACACTTCGCGAGACCCAGTGGCTGAAAATTGCCGCGGTATGAAGTCTCAGCAAATGAGCACGCTGCCCGGCCACTCATGATGATTTCCACGGTGAGTGGCAGCGGATCCATCAACATGCTCCGAGTATTTTGCAAGTAAGCAGGTAGTGAGCAAGCATTAATAAAATATATAAGTGTGAACGAAGAACAGCTTTTCGCGACCGTTATAAAGTAAACATCTTATATTACGTACACATGACACACGCACTCACAGTATTAACGACGAGCAGCAAGGCACTCCCTAACGTGTAAAACGTGGCCACTTTCGAGCAGGTTTTCCCATTCGTTATAGTTGAAACTGCGGAAGAATTTCCCGCTTATGATATCTTTAAGTCTCGCTCGAAGCGCTAACGCGCCGGCTACGAGTGCTTGTGCCAGTGTAGCTATCAAAGCAATGACGCACTGTTGTCGTCTGCTAAGACTCTCAATTTTGTACGCCCACAGCACCACAAGTGGCACTGCACGTGGTCTTCAAGGCACCTCCTATAGGTCCCAAACAGAGTGTATATTTAGGCGCATGTTAAAGAATGCCAGGCGGTCTAAATATCTGAAGTCCTCCATTACAGTATGTCTCATTATGATACCATAATTTTGGATGTTGAACATCAAAAATTATTACTTAGCAGGCCAGTATCCTAAAAACACTTAAGCCACAGAATCAGTAAACTTATTTTTCATAGCATTGCATGGCTATTTGCGAACCCTTTGTATTGTCAACAGAGTACCATGACGGGGTAGTCAACTCCATTACCAATAAATCTGCGCATGACCTTAACTAGCATAGAGTGACTTGTGATTACTCTCTCTTGCAGAGCACAAGACATAGAGATGGTTATTGCACCTGAAAATAAGCAGTAGGAAGTCAAATGTGCTGCTTGGCTGATAACTGACATTGAAACAAAGTTGCCATTTTTGTTTATTGTTATTCATTGACATGTTAAATATCGTTTGCACGTCTTGACACTTTCTTGTCTCACACTTAGTATCTTGTGCTATGCTTATATAGGCTGGAGCATTTCTTTGTGGTTCAAAAAAATAACCCTCTCAATTGTCGAAGATGTACACGTACTTCATTGCATGTATATTTAAAATGCATGCCTTTTTCAATAATTTTTCTTGCTTGGCATGTGCTACCACACTTCAGGAATATGGGAAATATTTTCGTGCGCTGATGTCTCTTCATTGTTTTTTTTTTTTTCTCTCCACAGCAGCACATCAGCTTTCATTTGCACAATCTGAGCCCGCCCACACGGTGCGGCTGGTTTTGGTTTCGTGCTTCAGGCAGTTATTGTTTCTCACACCCGCAAGACTGATGATGACTGTTTGGTTTCTAATCTCCAAAAGGGGTCACCGCTTGTCACTCTCTCGTTGATTGCTCCAGAGGGTGTGATTACATTTGTTTATATTCAGCACTAAATTACACAAACCATGCCACCATGGTTGTTTCCCGTTTTAGAGATGCAGAAAAACTACTCTATCTTGTTAAAATATTACTACTTTAGTATTAGTATTCTAAATAGAAAGCATTCTAATTACTTTAGTATTTAGTAAGTATTATTATTTTACTAGACTTGCTCGAATAATCGAGCATTTCAAATATTTGAATGAATATTAATGTACTTGAATTCACTTCGATTTGAATCTAAATTTCAGAGCATTCGAAATGAACGAATTGGTGTATATTTGTAACCCCTGTAAAGGTGGCTTCACTTCAGCAAAGGAATGCTCTGCCGTGAATACATAAAAAAAAAAAAATCTTCACTGCCACTAACCCCACTTCAAGGTTAAATGAACATATTACCCTGACATTGATTCTTTGTTTTTTATTAAGTCTTAAGGCTTATTATATCGGCTTATACGCTGTAAGTATAGCACATTTTAAAACGTACTGTAATTTACAGGTTATCACATGCATTCTACCAAAAGTCATATGCTGCTTCAAAGTTGCCTTCAATTACATTTGCACCAAATATAATTACATTCGCACATGCCTTGTTTAGATTTAAAATATATATATTATATATATAGTGCAGGTCAATTGGGTTATGCCCATTTTTTCTTTATAATGTGTGATATATACACTATTTGCTTCGAACCTAAAACTTGCTATTCACACAAGTGTAATTATCATTGCTCTTTCACTCACTTGGCTTTTCGGACGGGCACACAACCATAGTTTTCTTCCGTGTGCACAGCCACGCTTACACTATGGAAGTTTATGCCAGGCACTTTATAGAGAATTCGCCACCCAGCTACACTAAAGGAAGCAGTACCCGGAGAAGATGCCCCGTCTGTGCCACCAACACTCGGTGACAGAAATTTCGCAAAGAAATTCACTACGTGCGTGCGGAGTGCAACAAACCACTCTGTGAGGAGCCCATGCTTCAATTATACACTAAAGAGTTTTTATAACTACAGCAAGAACATTTTTTTACTGAAAAAGTACTCTGGTGCATTACATTTGTATGTTTGTGAGCTATGTTTATTACAATACATGTTTTTATTTTTTATTTATTTTATAAGCACTTTCTTTAGGATTGCTTGCTGTAACTCACATATAAAGCATGTGTATGCAGCAATATGAATGATTTTTTGATCACTTTGTGGTCAACCAAAAAATTTTACACAATGTTTTTCTTAAATAGATTCATCTGAACAATTTAGTTCAGCTATTAAAAAATAAACATCTTTGGGATGCATTTCACGAAAAAAATCTACTGGCACAGAGTCACGGTCAACTACCAAATCATATTTTTCAGGGAAAAATAAAAGTGGATGGTCTACAGTGCATGTAAATGTATAAAAAAACATACTGTAAAAAAATATTACACTGCAAAATGATCTTTAGAAGTCACCAATTATAAAGCCCGCACACCGCTAGCGACCGCCATTTTGCCATGGCGTGTGTGTGATGCCACGAGCTTCATGGAGAACAGCCGTCGCCTTGTACCTAAGCTTTGCCTCTGAAAATCATTCAGTTTTTAATGCCGAACTCAAGCAAGCTCTAATAGCACTCCGCTGTGGTCAATGAAGTCAAATGATGACTGTAGGCAAATGGTTGCGTATGTGACTTGTACAAACTCTATTCCCACATCCAATGTCAATTATATAAACTCACCCATGTGACAGCAACTGGAACAACGATGATTCTTGCAAGCCAAGGAACGTCCACACGGCTGCTCACAGGGAGGACACCTTCCATCGCAACACTGGAAAGCAATGACATTCAGAATAACTGTATCCCTGCTGACTGTTATCGTAATGCTAACTTCTACGCTTAGTATTACTTATAACCCATTGTTGGCAGCTATTGCCATTTACTTGGATGTTATTACACATTGACAGTTTTTCTTTGTACGAAATGATACCTTGGAGAAGCTGCAAGTTTCTAAAGGAGCAGGTTTGATGTCAACAAGTGGAACTGATAAGTAAAGCAGCACTGCTTTGACATATTTCTATCATTATAATCTCTTGCTTTTCCCCCCTGAAACATCAGTGCCATCTAGTTTGCAAAAGGCTGTCCACATGAGCCTTTTGTTTGTTTCATTTTCGTTGCCAGTTGTTGCATCCAAAAACTGCCACGTGCCACCTGACAGGAATGCAAGGATTCTGTAGCATGAATAAAAGTCCATTTCACAAAGTGCATATGTGTGATGTTCGGACATCATGAAAAAGACGACCAATCACATTTCTCACAAGCGAAGAGAGAGAGAGAGAGGGAAAAAAAAAAGACCAATGCACTCACTTTGCGGCTGCACGGATGTCTTCGGCAATCTCTGAGCCTTTTGCACTTTGTTTCACAAGTGTACTCCCGGCTGCACGGGACCTCTTTCTCTCGGGCTCCACATCGACACCGTTTGGAACGTATCTGAAGACACTGGACAGAGCAATATATTGGCAGGTCACTTTACTAGAAGAAATAGGCGAGACAGTGCTACAAAAAAAAAAAAAGAGGAACACGAAAAGACATCATTGGACCAGGCTTGTACTGAGAATGACGACAAATGTGCTTCTTACTGGAGGGCAACTGCCTAGGTGGCAGCGCTGGCTACAGTGGTGGATTCCACAAGCAAGTAGCTTGTCACAGGTGTCCCCACAAGGTCCCACATCTTCGGTGCACGGCAGCTCCCACTCTGAAGCAGCAATACAAAACAACATGCCAAAGCTGTACCAAAAGCTGATTTTACGAACATGGCTGTCTATCTCATGAATAAATACAGAAAGAAAGAGTGGCATTTTTTATCAATGTTTCCTATTTATAGTGCGTGCTAATAGTTGAAAATTTCCAATATTGAATCATACAGTATCCTATTCAACTTGGTCTATGAACTGAAAAGCAGCTAAATTATTTAAAAAATTTCTCGAATACCTAATACTCGAAAATTTGTTGCACACAAATTTATCAAGTCAAGTTTATTAAATAGTTCAGTTGAGTTACACTGGTTAGCAGTTATTACAGCAGGAGGTCCCAAAATTTCAGAGAAACTGACAGGGGGACCTCCTATGGCTACATGGATGGGGTGATTACAAAAAATACAGCAATAGTATACGGACTTGTGAGTAATAATGAATAAGCTTGATTAACAATAAAGTAAGCTTAATTAACATTTGCACAAAGCTGATAGGAAAGCATAAAATATTTCATCCTTGTGGGTTTAGTAAAGGCATGGTATGTAAATAAACGTCAAAGTACGTCCAGTGCAGCAGACTACATTGCTCAATCAGAATCTGCTCATTTGCTCTCGATACAACATTTGTGCCTTTAGCCTTAAAATTTTAAATACCAGAATTTGAGTGCTGTTTCTTATTAATTGCAAAAGTAGCTGTTCAATCTTTGAGGACCTGTTGAAAATATTCCAGTACATTGTGTTTACTGCACACAAATTAGGAAGAGAAACCTAGAATATTATTGAAAGCTGGTTTAGCAAAGGCAGTAGAGCTAATATGATTCTACTGGAACCCTCATCTCAATAAAGCACCAGCTATGATATTCATGATAGGTAATCTAAAAACTTGTTTTTAGCATTCATCTGAAACAAAGCCAAGGAAGTAATGAACTCTATAAGAAAAACAGTTCTGTGTCCTTTTCACCACAAACTGATTCGTTAAATCAGCACGAGCAACTGAACAGGAAAAATATGGCATGCCTCTCAACTTCACTGTTTTCATTCTACATTCTTCACTGAAGTGTACTCTTGCATTATCTGTCACACAGCAAAGCCCTGTCAATGAGAGTGTTTTGCTGACATGAATTAAAACGCAACGGCCTTCACCATAAAGGAGCAGCTCAAGGGTAACTCACTTGATTTTCCACAGGGGCACTCCCTCGGACCTGATCTTGGACAAGCCGAGCAAGGGCCCTTGTGACACACACTTTCACACTTATGCTCTCCACACGACAAGAGCTTACCACAAACCTGGAAAACATGGGAAAGCACATCTATAGTTCCTCACAGTGTGCCCCTTCGCCACGAGCTAAGAGGCAATCATTATTAGAAATGATCTGTTGGCAGGCGGAAACTACCGAGGACAAGCGTAAAAGCAAGTTAAGTGTATCATGAAAAAATGCAAAATATGAACACACAGACATGTGCAGAGAAAACCAGAGAACACTGCATTTGTGTTGTCTAGTTTTCTTCGCTTTAGTCAACTTTCGTGAATACCTACACACTACCGTAGGATTCACTTTCCGTCTTTATTAATAATACTAACTGTCGGGGTTTTACGTGCAAGCTTTCTAAGCTAAGCTTAAAGGGCCTCTGCAACACTGTTTCCCAAGTAGCCACTAAATGGTGCTTACTGCCTCATGAATCGAGCCCACCAAAAAATGTTCAGGATCCGTCCAGTACAAGCAGAGTTACAAAGATTTGTTGCACCCTGTAACTGACAATTCTCTCTTCTCTCGTCCCAACAAAAGCCCTGAAAGCTAAGCGGAAAGGGGTGGCATGGAAGAAGAAGGTACATCACGCGTGCCTTCTGGACTTTTTTTCTTCGAATGCGCAACTCTTCAGTGCAATCCCACGCAAGGACCCGTGGCGGCCTCCCACAACAGCCGCAGTAACTCCCAAGCATGTCACGCTTAAATCAGTCAATGGTGTGAAACTTGAATCTATGATGCAGTGATTTTCAGCAAATAGCGTCATTTGTCAAGAAAAGAGAAAGGAATTTTCAGCTGACTTCAAGAACTTATTGTAAGTTACTGGCCACATGCTGCACGATAATGTTTGGCTTGCGTGCTCTCGGGAGCCTCAAATACCAATTGGCATTGGCAGCGTTTTCTGACCATGCATAAAAAGTGTTGCAGAACCCCTTAATCTGTGCTTGGTGTTATTTTTTCCTTTTCTTCTTTAGCTGAATCAGTCTATCACTAGAACTGGCAAGACTAGCTGGTAATGTTTGTTTCTAAGTATGGTAGTGCAGTATAATGGCATCCTTGACAAACTGCACCAATTTGAACCAGCAGCTTCTGGCCAAGCTATGAGTACCTATATCACAGCCAGTGAGATCTATTGCATATACAAATACCACAAAACCCCGAGCAAGCGCCTCTGCATGAACGAGCACCCTCTTTCCTTTTTCTGGCGATCTTAAATACTATGTGCCAAAGACAAAGCAAGTTTCTGTCCTCTCTCACTCCCGTCTTTTTTTTTTTTTTTTTCAAACTTTTCTCTGCAACAGAATACTGCAGCAGTAGTCGTCGTAGACCGAAGTTCTGAGAGTCTTAAGATATGTGCCCCATTTCTTAGTACTTCTACAGTGTTGTGCTTCAGGCTTGCCTACTGAACTTTCACAAATTCTCGAGAGATTTCAAGAATGTCATCCCCCTTGTCATAACGCGTGATGTCTCACGTAAGGATTCTCTTCACTTCAGCAAAAACAGAAAATGCATGCATACTCAATAAAGCATTTCATAAGAAGCCCCCAGGAGTACATCTTTCTTGGAAGCCCTTCTACTGCCATCCAGAATTTCAGTCTGCCACACCTCCCCTCCAAATCTTGCCTGCTTATCTTTCACCACAGGAGAGGGTGGGGAGGGGGGGGGGGGGCTTGCTCGACATTTCACTCTAGTTGAGCTTATTGAGCAAAGGCACTCTAGATAAGGGGTATCTAGATAAGCTCATCGAGATGCTTTTCTATGGCTTCAAGAATACAATTTAACTGCCTTATGCCAGGGTGGTCTTTCTTTCTCGTTATCTTAAGGGTGAATTGCAACTTGCCATTCATTATACAGGGAACTAAATTAAGTTTCTCAACAGCAATAAAGAGGCAGCAAACATTGCTCGCAGAGCAGCCCGTAAAGTACCCTCCTGAACTTTATGCACACGCACAGATTTTGAAAAGTGAAGCTAAATGCAAAAGCTTACTTTATCACACTGCCACAGTGGATCCGCACAAGGCCTGTCCATTTTTGAAGCCCCACATAAGCAAGACTGCAGACTTTTTCGAGGACAAGGCTTGCAATCACCTACAGAAACATCAAAAGCCCAGCATCTGTAACTACTACCAATACTGCATAAAACAAAACAGAAGAAGCCACTGTAGTTTAGCAGCAATAAATTTGCAAAACTGCTGCGTTTAGGCTGCATTAGCTAGTGCTCATTTGCCGAGACTGCTAAAGACGTGCCGTAAGCCGTCATCCAGCTATAAATATTGCCACTGATTTAGATAAAAAGTTTCCATGATGTTTTATCAGAAAGCAAGAGTCAATAAAATATTGGGTAGCGATTACAGCAACATACTAGATTGATGTAAATGATGTTTCATTTCTTTTTTTTTCCTATTCTAATGTTACTGAAATATTTAGTAGGGAAGACAGGTGCTATTAAAGATAGCACAGAAAAAGGTAGCGTGATAAAGGTAGCGGTGTGGCTAGGGTTATGTCCAGACGTAACTGTAAGCACTGCAATCATTATGTCCAAACGTAACTATAGCCACCACAATCGTTACGTCCAGACATAACTACAGACAGCGCTATTTTTACGTCCAGCCGTAACTACAGCCAACGGTAGCACTACGCCCAGACAATATTTTAGCCACTGCTTGTGTTACGTCCACGATCCCACGGTGACGTTTGCATCTGCTACGGTAACATTTGGCACTGCTGCTCGCCGAATTAAGCGGCCATAAGCTCAGATTCACCGATTTACCGGAATAACTTGTGTGCTGAAAGCTGTGTCGTTTATTGTGCCGGACTTTTTCGCATATCAGCAGCTCTGTTAAACAGACCAGCTGACGAACTTTTGCAAGACGTTGCCGGTACCACTCTATTGTATCGGGCGCTGCCCTTTCGTTAGCTTCCTTGAAGCGGTCAACAAGGGGAGCAATCATGATGGAACCCTGCTCACACTGCGGTTAGTGGTAAACAGCGGCTCTCCAACTGGATGCTAGTATGGGTTGTATGAGTATAAAACGTTCACTAGGGTTAGGCCCATACGGTAACAGTAGTTACAGCTGTCCTGCGTCGCGACATACAAATATGTCGTTGTCCGAAAACCTCATCTGCCTAATTTTAATGGCGCAGCCCACGCCAATGTAGTATCTATAAAGAAAGGTGTTCTGTAGAAGTATCTCTAAACGTTGGCCCGCGCAGCCTACTTGTAGCGCATTGCCACATGTAGCAGCCTGTAGCCGCGATATCAGGCTACAGTTGACAGCAGCAATTTTGGAAGAATTTATCGTGATTTTATGTATATTATTGTGAACAATTCTTGGTTGATCCCATAGTTTTCATTATTTCAGAACCTCTCATTTATTTTGCACTGATATTGGGAATTGATAGCCTGTTTTAGGCCTGTATTGACCACAGCGCGATCCCGTCACATCAGAAAGTGGATGGACGACACGTACACTTGAAATATAGATTAATATAGATTACGGTTATTGTTGAGCGACAAAAAGACATCCATCTGACTCGTTATATATATATTTTTAGGGGTGTAATGCTAAAAACATGAAAAAATCACCTCAGAACACAAAATGAATTTTCACTGAGGCCATAGAGTTTTCTATGAGAAACTTTATGACTTGTAGAGTTAATACACAGACTCTACAAGAAAGGCTCCCAATAGCGCTAATGCTGGGATAATCTCGCAGTGCGCTTTCGTTGCCAACACTCACTATTTTGTTACAGCAGAACTGTACGGCACTGTAGCAACGCGGTTTTGCGCGTCCGCCGCGGCCACGAAGGCTATTTTCTTTAAGAAAAAAATATATATAGGCGGTGCCCTTGGAACATGAATGTTGCACTGTTTAGAAGAATACTCGCACAAAAGAAGAATAAAATTAAAATATTTGGTTGGGCTTGAACAAACGGCCTCACCGTCCTGCACGAGCTGCGTTAGCCAACTACGCCACTGCTGCCGATTGGTTTCGGCGAGTTTAACCAGCCGGTTTTGTATTGTTGTCACGCTGGATGCAACTCTAACATGTCTTATTTTTCGTAACTTTAACGGCTTCTATCGTTACGTCTAGACGTAACCCTAGACACTCCGTAAAGGTAGCGTGAATTTGAAGGCATGAGATGGAATCAGCTGGCACAAAACAGGGGGCACGGCAGATCAGTTGTACACCTCATCGTCCGACAGTGAACATAACTAGACTGCTGATCATGTAAAGTGACTGCAGAATGCACTATAAGAGACATTACAGTTAGAGCATCAAGATTAATCGTGACCAGCTATGACCACAAATTTACATGCAAATTACTGCACATGGACGAATTTATACAGAGCATCCGTCAAAATGTAGGGGTCGCGTTCACTGAGCTAGTGGGACAAGTATGCACAAAAGTTAAAAAAGCTGATGCCCGATGATGTACCAAGAAACACAAGAGCCTGTATTTGTAGCGACCTATGTTCCAAACAGTATGTAATGTACTTTGATGGTGACGATACCTGCATGACACGCAAGCTGACATGCGTGCTGATTGCATGAAAGCATCTTCCCGCAGGGTTTCCCGCACGACCAGAGACGGGAGCTGCAGCGCCTGGCAGTGGGATCAGCCTTGCCACAATAGCAACCGCTTCGCACCATTTTGGGACAAGGGGGGCAAGGGCCTGAAAGTAGGAAAGCACGTTTAGTGAACGCTGCACGCAACTTTCACACGAAATTGCAGCCACAGGAAATGTACGAGCAGAACTAAGCTGCATTAACATAGTATCAAAGTGCTGCTTCACAGACTGTCATTTAGCACTTGCCCGTGCTTGGCCACCCTTGCCATGGGCAACTTTTACCTACCATGGACAACTTGTGCCACTTCTGTCATGATCACTATGTTACTGTTGAAAGAAGCACCAATAAGTCCCCAATGCCTTCCTTTGCTTCATTGTCTGTTTGTTTAATTAGGCTGTATCTAACAAAGAAAGAAGCCTTTAACCCATTCCCTCTTTCATTAAATAAGCAAAGATCATGTAAACTGCGTCCTCGTGAATTTCCAGCAGTCATGTTTTTATAAGTGCACAACGGCAATAAGCTACTGCGCACACACATAATCATCGCACTTGGTGGATTTTCACTGCATTTTCCTGCAAATAAACCAATTTGCAGTGAAAAATACATCTGGCAACAATAAAACAAAGTTTGTGCAAATTGATACAATATCTTCCCATACCTGCCGAGTTCAAGGATTCTGGATCCGGGAGATTCCCGCAACAGGGGGGGGAGGGGTTGCATCGAATTTTTTTTCCCATTTTTTCGGCACCAAAAGAAAAAAACAATATCACGAGAAACAATGGAGGAAGGTGGTCCTGAATCACAAGCATCAGAACTGCGGTCTTATAATGGCTTGAAGTGGCCGAACACACGAGGGTATAGGGTTTCCCACGAAGATGCGTCTCAAAAGGGGAGTGCGAATGCTCCCGAAATTTCCATGTCATCAGAACAACTAGCAAAATCTACTTCCGTCTACATAACTTACGTATGTCTTCCTGGGACACACGTGAATAAACGGGACGGCGCAGCTGGCTGCCGCGAAAGCGATGGTTAAAGCTTTGTTTGCTGCTAGATTTTTTGACAGAAACACCAAATTGCTTCTAGCCTTTTTTTTTACGTTTTCACTGCCTTATCTACCACTGCATAAGCTGCATGATCTCAAAGTTCGTAGATCGCCATCGCATCGCCGCGACCGCAACTTTGTGCGCGGCGGTTGCGGCCAAACGGTAGTTCCGTTTTCAATACGCATTCATTGGCTACGCCTTCAAAACTAAGTCATTTTATGCAATGCATGAGCAAATCTGCCGCGGTTTTGTCTACAGAGTTTGCGGAAAGCAGTGCTGCTTTGACTGGTCGAGCGTTGGACACGCACACACTTTTATGAATTCTGTCAGTAATGTTGTCGCCATACTTGATCTTGTAAAAAAACTGTGGTTCAGTCCACAGTGATTGTGGTAACAACAACTACACGCACTGTCGAAGACGGTCTATGTGTTGGTTGCATGCATACTTTTGAAGCTTCGAGCATGCTGCACATCGATCTGCCTTCGTTCAACGGCTTCAACACTAAAATTCATAGCACACGCCGCGATTAGAAAAAGTGTTCGGAATATTTGAATTTTTGCGCAGTGGACACAGAAAAATTCGGCTAAGGAATTTTACGAACTCATATCTGCCGCGGTTTAGCCTCACTGAGATTCTACTGTACATATAGATGAACACCTCCTAAATTCGTTTATGATAATATGCTGTGGGTTTGCAAAAAGCCTGGAGCGAATTGACTTGCATTTTTGTGAATGCAGCCAGATTACAAACAGAAATTTCGATTTCCAAGAAATTTTCAAGATAACCATACAAACGTAAGAAGCGGTCCGAACCCGGGAGCCTCCTGGACAATCCAGGAAACTTTGCAGGTATGCCTTCCTATGCTAGCTGACCAACCACAAATCATGGATATATATATATATATATATATATATATATATATATATATATATATATATATATATATATATATATATATATATATATATATATATGCAGAAGAATAACTTCGGTTGCCGCAAGGTTATAAATATGAAAGTAGATGCGCTTTCACATAACAACTGTTTTCACATAAAACGGTTGTTATGTGAAAGCGCATCTACTTTCATATATATATATATATATATATATATATATATATATATATATATATATATATATTGTTATGTAACGGTGAAGGCAACCTTTATTAGGCCCAGAAGGCACGATGAAGCGACCACACCCAAGGCACAGAACTCGGGCAAGCCAAGTCCCCACAGCAGATGAAGATGACGACCACTCATGATGATGAACATGTGTAAAGATAGTAGATGTGCTTAATGAATGCCTACTATATATGTATATATATATATATATATATATATATATATATACTTGCACAAATACTAATGCATGCGTGAATGTACAGTACGGTCCACTCTTGGAGGGAACATGGGAACGCGTGGCTGGCGGCCCGCGTGGCGCAAAACTGGCGGCGAGATTTGTAAACGCTGCGCATGCGCATAGAGGCGAAAGGGTGGGGCTCGCCGCCTTTCGTCTGCTACTTCCCGCTCCGGTGCTTGCCGTGCGCTGGATACAGCGTTCGCATTTCCCCACTCTCCCTGCCCCTCCCCGGGTAATCAGCGTGCAGAAAAAAAGTGCCTGTCGGTTGTTGTTGTGCTTTCTCGACAGCTTTGTTGCAATTTCATTCATGGCCACAGCAGCCGATTTTAGATTACAGGCAAAATGCAAAGAAAAGCCATGTGCTTATAGTATTTAGAAGCATGTTAAAGAAACTCATGCTTGAAAATACTTCAATGTATGCCACTACGGTGTGACATCGAATTTTAGAATTGTTGTGGATTGCAATACGCAGCAAATGTAAGTTCTAACTCGCGTCACATTTCGTTTTCTTCGTTGAAGCGAAAACGCCTGAAGCTCCTTATTTCGAATATGCGATAGCGTTCACTTTTTCGAAAATCATTACATTTCACCAATACGCGCGCTGAAAAATGGTGTACGTAGGACGCTATGGAGTAAACAAAGAAAAATTAATTTATCAAACTTAGACAGGTTGAGTGAGGTCAGATCTTTAGCTTCGAAACATATGAATAGTGCAAAGGTAATGAAACACATCTCAGCCCCTGTGAAACACACAATAAAATGCAAATGTGTGTAAGCAAAATAGGACTACTCGTGACAGAACTTGGCAATGGAAAAAAATACGTTCGTAATGCCGATGATTGCGCTGGTAATGAGAAAGTGGCCATTTTGCAATAACAGTGACATCCCGCTGGCTGTATTCTCTGGTGTACAGCTCGACTATTCGAAGCCTTTCCTCCTCAGGTACTCTAGCCATGTCGCTTTTAAGAAGTAGCTCCGCCGAAAATGTGATCAGCGAATAAATATGCCCCCAGCTGTGGGAACCTGTGAAAGCGATAACGAAGCGCATCACTCACGTAGCATAATGCTTGTGACTCACCAAAAATGTAATCGTAAGCTTTTCAAAAGCCGTTCGAACCAGCTAGCCGCTTTTAATAACAGACTTGGAAATTGATGGTCGATGAAGCGAGCACAGCAAGCTTGTCACTAGCGCGCGCCGAGCGTAGCGCGGGGTAGTAGCAGACGACGTGGGCAAGTACCGCCCTTGCGATTCTGTGCGCATGCTCCGCGTTTCCAATCTCGCCAGCAGTTGGCGCCCCGCGGACCGCCGGCTACGTGCTCGCGTGTTCCCCCTAACAGTGGACCGTACTGTAGGTAAAAAATGGTTGAATAACTCCAAATAAATTTCTGGCTACACCCTTGCTCCTGTGTTCACTCCGGTATCGTTTGTAGAAAATTATGGCCCCAGCAACCAAACCACGCAACTAGGGTGAACAAAAAAAAAAGGAGGAAATTTTAAAGGTTTGTGTCTGTGTCTGATACAAACCTAATAAAAATCAACACATAAAGAAGTCGACAAATGCCCAAATAGTGTGCCTGCACGGGCTACAGTATGAGCCTACTGATGACTTCTATGGAAGTGTTAAACAAACATTGACGCTTCCACACACCCACACACCTGGATGACATAAAAGCAAGCACCGGTGGCCGCAGGCAGGCACTAGCTCCCGCGAGCAGGTCTGGCCGCAAGAGTGTGGCACCAGCCAAGGGTCGTACTCGGGGTTCACCTTCTGGCCACAGAAGCACCGATACTCGTTCAGTCCCTCCCTGCTGCTGTAGTCCTGCCGACACTTTGGGCTGCAAGTGTGGTGCCCAGTGAAGTGAAACCAAACACATCAAGGCGTGCATGCTACAGCGTTCCTATTGTCCCTTACTGTCCCTCAGCGTTCTTACTGTCACTTTTTTGTTTCCGTGCTTGCGTGTTTCTTTGTTTTTTCTATTTCACTTAGCCACTAGAAAGGCATCAAAGTCTAGTACTCCAACAAGCCCAGCAAACTGCTGCTCAAGTGCCCCTTTGAGCAGTGAGGTTATGCGATTGCCTACCACCTGTGAAGCCAGTCTAATCTGCCAGAACCACTCCTAACAATAGACCTCGCTTATTCGCTGTGTGCACTTGTCTGTACTGAACGTTTTTGCAGTATTAGTTGTCATTCAAGTGAAAAAAAAAGTAAAAAAATTCTAAATGTGCTTGTTGATCTCTCGCACTTTGTTTCATTTTCCACGGCATAGTACACGCATATTGTGCTCTTACGCACTGTGTATGCAGAGATAGTTAATTCGTCTTCAGTAAACAGAGTTGCAGGAAAGCTAGATTTACAGTTGCGAAAACGGTCTACAAGCTACGTGGTACCTAAAAAATTCTTTGACCCTAATTCTTTCCTGCCACTGCTTCAACAGGATGGGGATAAAAAGATTGCCCACAAACTTTCGTGCCATAAAGAAGCCATTTGAAGAAATTAAAACAAATAAAACCTGTCAACTAGCTAACAGGTAAGTTTATTACACTCAGTACTCATTTATGCCAAACACCTGGCATGCCACCAAAGTTTTACAAGTAACCGATTTTTTTTTAAATAGGGGCCTAGCAGATATAGATACATAGGCTTGCATTGCAGGGCAGCAAACTGAAAAAGTCTGTTGAGACTATGCGCTTAAAACGCTCGCATAAGTCGGGAAGCCCTGGAAAGCTGTGCTCTAAGGTGAATCTATCTACTCAATAACAAAGCTGCCACTAACCAGTGCCACTGCAACTTCTGCTGAGCTACGGGATCTTCCTGTTGTTGCTGCAGCTGCTGAAACATGCTGTCCTTGGCCCATTTCTGTACACAGCTCAGATGCAGAATGCCGTAGCACCCACCACATGACCAGACCTGCGATCAGACGAAATTTCATCATTACGATGGATGCCATTACGTCAGCTCTTGCCAGCACTCACCTTTTCAGTTCTTTTTATTGATTCGATACAAATAAGGCACACTAGAGCCCCGGATACAAGGTTGTCTGTCATAAACTGGACGGTTCTCTGCAGATCGCCTGACCCATATTATTCAGTTCTGCAAAGGAGAGTTAAAGCAAGGATGAACAACAGACTGCGAACTACTTAATTAGAGCCAAGCAATCTTAAACTCAGGTGGCTGGCCTGGCTTAATGTGACACTGTAACAATACTAGGAGCGCTGCAAGTCACGTGTGCAAACATCAAGTGCCATTTTTATCTTTTTTTTTCATACTCAGCACGATTCCTTCACAGCCCTGAAAAAAGGTCCATGTACAAAGTAATCACATGGAAAACACATTACTGTGTGTTTCAAGCCCTCTCTGCAACTCTTCAAGTAAGATGTATAAAATAAAATAAATATTTGAAGTTTGGTTCATAAACATAATTAGCAAGCTTATCATGCTTAAAAGGAGAATCAGCAACTTGGGAGAACTATGATTATGTACTTGGTATCAATGAGTGTGTAAGAGTTGATGAAGAGCTTGGCTTATGCCATGCTTTATACTTGATTTTTCATATCATGCTATATGTTAAATCTACAGTGGCATAGCTAGTTTGGATCGAAGAAGGTTTCAACCCATCTACCCATGCCTAAACTTCTTTAGTTGTGTATATGTATATACACACATACATACAAATGCACACACAAATAGACAAAGGATTCCTTACCCCCCTAAAGAAAGTTTCTGGCTGTTTATCTGGAGTCTGAAAACATCTGGAGCATCCTGAGTGTGCTTTGCACCTCATGATGTTCCAGATGCAGATAATGAATACAAGGACTTGTAATGCATAGAAATGTTTGTGGTACCCCTGAAAACTAGCCAAAGATTCGATGAAGAAACCTTTTTATTGCAATTTTCTCGTGGTGGTGTATACTAGAGACTCATTAGGGAATATTTTACAACACTACCCACGGGAATCTTACGGTTGGTGCCGTGAAATGTTAAAATGTCCCACATACCTACACACCTAGTGACATGGTAGTAAAACCCTGCTTGAATATGTATACAACCATAAGACACTTTTGATAACTAGCTCTGTTTGTTAGACCATGCTTTTTGCCTATTTCCCACGCTGTTACAGTGGAGTGTGTGGCCGCTACCAACAGGTGGCATGGCATATAAGCTCCAATGGAGAAATTGTGGGCATGTCTGACAACACCTTTATCACAGTTGCAAAGTGAAGCCGCAGTCTCGCAGCACTTTCTTCACGGCTACTGTACAGCAAAAATTGTGTTTAGCGAGGAAACACGAGTCCTTGAATTACCACTTCTTTCTTTCCTTCCAAGCGCACGAATGAAATATCAAGCTCCACACAACTACCGTTCTTTTGTGCACATGGAGACAGCACCACACCCGACAGTTGTGCACAAAAATTACCTCAGCCGGTCTTGATGCGTGCATACAGGTGGTGAATATATAGGTGGCAATGTATAGTAGTCATAGTAGCAATATATAGTAGGTGACAACTTAGGTGGCAATATATAGTAGCCATACATGTGTCAGTACCTTACAAGCATGGACGCTTATTCGTTGCTTTCAACTATCCTGTAACATGATATCTGCAGTGATAGTGGAACCAAACTGTAAACTACCTTATTTATTAGCATTAAAAATTCTTTGACAAATTTAAGTTGCAAAAATTATTTAGGCATAACGGTAGTCAGGCTTTTCCCCGCTACATATTGTTCCTTGTGCCCTACCTTCAGATAAAGATATAAGCATTCTTTGCCGCTGCTGTCTGGCGACCATACCTTGGTGCACAGACATCTCAAAAAATGGGGCAAAACGAAGACCGACCTGAGTAGGAACCTACGACGCGAGAAAGAATTCCCTCCGTCTCGAGCTCTTCCTCTGAAGATGACCGGTCGTCTTGAGCCTGCGGTAGGAATCTTTCCACGTTCGCCTGTATTTTGGCGCAGGCTTCTTCGAACTTGCGGTTGACCACCGGTTCTGATGGCTGCGACGCGGCGTGTCCATTCTTCGTCGCCCCTCTCGACGAAGCCGGTGCTGCATTTCGTTGTGTTTGCAAAGGCACTCCCCAGGCGTTGTGTCTTTTCTCGGTTTCATCTCGCCTCTGGCGGCCGCGTCCGCCCCTGCCGCGGCCAGCCGCCCGCGGTTGATCCATGCCTGCCGAAGGCGACTCGGAAAGAAAAAGCGCAACTTAGAATGCCGCGAACACGTCTACGTCACCACACGCTTCCAAGCTGGACACATTTGATAGTACTCTTCGGCAGTTTCGCCCTTTACGCGCACGTCGTACTTTGATCTAATTGGTTCACATCAGAAACGTCGAAACTCAGCAGGCAATTTTGTGCAGCGAGAACTGCGAGAAAAAGATGCAAGAGGCGCAATTAAAGCAGCGTCGAGTTTCATAAATCGGAGCCATACACTTAACCAGCGTGTAAAAGCAGGTGTTCGGCCTGTTTGTTTCCGGCGACTCTTTCGCGTTCCCAATCCACGCTACCAATAAATGAGCACAGTAAACATCAATTCATTCTTCGGCAGTCGAACTGTCCACATTTGAGGCAACCAACGGATCACATACCAGCCGATCGCATCGGCTGCTCGCCAACGTGAACCACCGCATCAGCGCTGACTGCGGAAACAAACAATTTATAGAAGGGTACAGTCTTACCTTAAATCGCTTTAGTTAAAATATCAAACGTTTCATTGGCTAAAAGTTATCACGTGGCATGCAACAGCCATGTTGTTGCCAGTTTGAAGTACCTTGTGCTGTAGCGCTATCATAGTTTCTTGGCTGCTAATCTTTAGACCACAGGTAGTTCATTATAATACTCTCTAACCTCAATACTTAGCATAAAAAGCACAATACTGTGGCTGGCTATCAATCCGTTATAAATTTTATTCCAAAAATAAACGCTAGACATTCGCCTGGTTCTCGCCGCGAAGAAAACAGGCTAAAACATGAATAAGGAAAAACAAGGAAAGCTTTATGAGGTAATTACTATAATGCACATTTTGTACTAGTAATTAATTCAGTCAAAATATTAATATATTGTTCCGTACACCGAGTAATAGGTCGCGCAGCGCACCTGTGTACTGGCATCCGCTCTCTGAGCGGCTGGCTTGAGGCAAGTTGTAGTGATGCTTGCAGTCAACGAACTTATTATATCGCATCAAGAGTTTCACTACACTTGCGCGCTAATTGTTTCAACGTCGTGGTTTCGACTTTCGCAAAAGCAAGCGCGAAAGACGGCCGAAAGCGTCCCGAGAGCAGCGCGGCCGCCGATTGCTCGCTTTCCATTGGCTCCTGCCTTTGTGACGTCGACAACGTCATTTCTACGATAATGTGCTATTCAAGATGGCGGCAGGAGGTAGCGTTTAGCTCTGTCTGGCGAAAGGAATTTCGATCATTTATTCGCTTTAGGGCGTGAAAATTATGCCGAAGAGACGAAATGGTGAAATCCCGCTACCTTCCGGATGGGACATCGGCACCGACTACGACGGCAAGATCTATTTCATCGACCACATCAACAAACAGACGACATGGATTGATCCTAGAGACAGGTAAGCGAGGGTACGGCCAAAGGAATGCGCGTTCCCCGTGAAGGCCCCCTCGGGCGAAAAGCCCAAAGTTCTCGAGATTTTTTCGCTTGACCGTAGCCGAATGTGCGCCGTACTCGCTGTGAACGACAAGTGCTGCCTGTTGCGCCGGTTGTCACGTTAGTTGAGACGCTGTAGACGACGGCGTTTCCATTTCGGATGTACCGAGGAAGAGATGAAAAAACAAAAATAAAAGGAAAGAGGAGCATTCGAAGGAATGTCGTTGCAGCACACAGATGAGATGCGGGTTTGCTGGAGCGCGTTGTGTGGCGTCAACAAAAACAAGTTGCCGTCGGTGTACTGTGACGGGAGGTCCAGGGTTCGGATTACTTTCGACATTCTGGCCCCATTTCCCGCGACACGGGCTCTTTCGAGAGCGGCTAGCCGCACCGGCGGCGATTTTTTTTTTTTTTGTTTTGGTTTTTTTGTATTTTTCTTTCGAGGACGGGGCCTCGCGGCAGCTACTTAGCGCGCCGACTAGGACTAAAGAAAATATGCGGCTTGTTTGGCACGCGTGATGCCATCGCCTTTCGGCAGCCGCGCACAGAATGCGTCGTCTGGCTACGCTTGTTGACCGCTTGGCGAAAACGCTTTGGCCACACGACGTCGCAGGCGCCTTTCGACTGGTAGCTCGTTGCCAGCGTCTCGGTGAAATCTGTTCCCGGAGTTTTTTTTCTGCACAACCGACCGACGTCCATGTGCTCGCGTGCGGTGTGTTTCTGCCGGTCGTTCGGCGCGCCGGAGCGATTGATGCTGTGATGCGTCTTTGAACAACTTTGGTGGGACGGGTCGGGCATCGAGGTAGGTGCCCCCAGGATTTTGCTGTCCCCGGCAGCGCGGGCCGGAACGCTGTTCTAGGTCAGCTGCCGCGTGCATTCAGGAAGGTCGAACGACGTCCCGAACTGCGCCAGCGGCGGCGTTGGCACAGAATGCGGCGGGCAGTTTTGCTGCCCCATTCGTCGTTCTTGCTCGCAGATACTGCGGCACGGAACACACGGAAACGGCGCCGGGCCCGATAGGGTCCTGCTACTATGCGCGTTTTTAGATTCGCGCAGGGAAAGGAAGAGCAAGAAAAAGAGAGAGAGAGACGGCGGTTGCGCGAGCCCAGCGCGCATTCCTAGAAAAGGGCCCGAAAAAAAATGATGTCAATGAAGAACGGGTGAAAACGTCAGCCAGAGGAATGTTAGCGGCGGATGCCTACCTCTAATGGCACCCCTCCTCACCTCACCTCACGCAATAAACACACACACATGGCAGAGCGCGCGAGGCGGCTTTTGTTGTAGCGCCTTTTTCTCTCGCCGAAATTCCGTTCACTTTCTCTCACCCGCGCGCCTCTTTTTTTTTTTTTTTCCTTTTTCTTCGCGCCTGGAATGAGCGTCAGCATGTGCGTGTCGATAAACCGAGGCGCGAGTTCCCGCTGCAAGTGGCCGGCTCCTGTGCACTTCGCCGAAAGTGGACGAGAAAAAAACGAAATAATTTTCTTTCTTTTTCCTCTATGCCACGGCTGCATTATGGGCGGTGTCTGTTTCCGTGTTGCTCATCTCACTATTGACAACCCTCGCTCCATTCGATCACTATTAATTACATATTTTTTTTAGCTAACATGGCAGCTGTGATCTTCAGGTTCTTGTTCATGACCTGTGAGCATAATGAGCCAATGCACTGCACATTAATGTTGGTTCGATAACTATTGGTGCCATTGCCATCATGTGAAAAAAGGGTCCACTTTATGCGCAAGTCACACTGGTGTTGTGAATGTCAAGCTTTCAAGTACAGTTCTTCCAGATAAACTAGTTTTATTCAGCACTGGCAAATCAAAAGCCGACTTCATTACGGTGCTCATACCTAACAGATTTGTGACAGGATTATATTATTTAATTGTTGCATTGCTTCCTCTCACTGTGAATTTCGATTCTCTTGGAACAGTTATTCGCATAAGCAAGGTTGTGCTGTTTGATCAGTTATATGTAAAGTATTTACTCTTTTGTAATCATTTCAAAAGTTAATTAGAGCGCGAAAACTTGACACAATCACTCACACACGCACACACCCATGCATCAAACACACAGGCATACACTTATGACACACCTTGTACACAACGCAGAGACGATGCTTCTGTATGTCTTTTGTTTTATATAGATTTACAATACCTTATTGTAAAGTAAGGGCGTACGTCATGAGCTTGGACCATATGTACCATAACATTCCTACAGCAGCATGCCGCATTTTACCTGCAATTTTTATTTTGTAAGTCGTACAACGTCATTGCAGATGCTGTCTGTAGCAGCGCATTCCACAACCCAGTTTTCTTTGGCCGCTTTTTTTTTTTTAACCCCTTAATGTCAGGAGTTAATGTCCAGTCAGGAGTTAAAGTATTGTTCTCTGGCCTTAGTGATTTGTCAATGTCCACCCTAAATGTCACGAGCTTTGCTTGGAAATGGTAGAAACTCTTTCATTCTTGAGAGCTTATTCATTCCTGACCACATCTGGGAAGCAGTAATTGAGTTATTAGTTTTTGTAGGTGTTTTATATTTGTCATTTCCTAAGCTCAGTAAATTTGGGTAAAGTGAATCCCAGCGTGCTTGGGGCTGTGATCTTGCATAACGTCCAATTGTGTGCTGGAGCTATCATCGTCAAGAGTGCATCTGCAGTTGTATGCTTCAGCAAAGTACCTTTTCACATTATTCAATGGGCAACTCTTGGAAGGACATGCATTATATCTATATTCCACAGATAAGCTAACCTCGTGAGGAATATGTGTTATGAGGAAAGCACCATCGAGCGCTTCCTCTCTAATCATTGTGAAATTGCTGAAACCAGGTCACATTGAGTGTCATCTTTGCTTCGTTATAGCTAGAAAAATGGAAACTAAAAGAGCAGTACAAGTGTCTTTCATTCGTTATCTGCAGATATGCTATTATCTAGACCCTTCTTATCTGCGATCGCATTCTCTTCGTGCTTTAGCTTTGTGCTTGTCTTGCTTTGTTATTGCGCACGGCATTCCACAATAAGTGCGTAAGTGGTGTTGCCGGCATGCATTTCCATTTGAAGAAAGGTCGTTTCGTTGTTCTTTTTTTTTTTCTCGTGCTATAGGTAAAGTCTGATCGGAGGAACCCCTTCCCCCACCCCCCTATTATTCTGTTTTCTTAAATGGCTCCAGGTTGACAAAGCCCCAGTCATTCGCAGACTGCTTAGGTAATGAGCTTCCCTTTGGCTGGGAGGAGTGCTACGATGACCAAGTTGGTGTTTACTATGTCGACCACACGAACAGTGAGTGTTTTGCTCTTGTGCGTTTTTACCATTTGTTTGTCAGTGCTGCTGCATGGGTTGGTGAGAAAGGTTAGGTAATGACAAGGTTTGAATATGCAGACTGGTCGAAACATGCCTAGAGCATCATTGATGTCACACAAACATAACTATGCTTTACGATGCAAGCACACATAACACAAGTCTGCTAAAGCATTTTAGTTTGTTCTTGTTCCATGTGTCTGTTTGGTTTGTGCTTACAAATTGGATGCCGAGGCATGCCAAAGTTCGTGAGCAGCGAGTTATCTAAACATTATCATATTATGCCCCTACTTTTATAATGCTATACATCTAGCATGAGATTATTTGCAATGTAGCAACTGTTCTTTTTTATTAGCTTGTTTCATGCCCTTCGCATTTGTAACATAGCCTGTTGCACTTTCTTTTTTCTCCCCTATTCGAAGGGCAGCATAAGGCAGTGTTTCCAAGTAGGACAAGAGGTGTACTTTCCTCTAGGTTTAGTAAACGTGGTATGATTTGAAAACACTATTTAAATACTTCATTCGGTTTTCATGTGATACAAAGTATCGTTTTATATACATTGTTTTCTTGTTGTGAAGCCATCCTGAGAAACATTGAATTGGTCTCTCTTGCTAATGTGGTAAGAAGTCATTGAAAATATTTTATAGCAGCTATGACTTAGTCTTTTGTATCCCCATATGCACATACTGGAAGTTTTTTCATTATGATAAATTTGCCGTATTTTAATCTGATTTAAGGACTGCAGATCAGGGCACACATTTTACATCAGTGTTTGTGTTTTACATATATACCCTTCTTTGTTGCAGATAGGTCAGCTTTTCTGTATCATATTCATGCACTTTGTATCTGCACTGAAATTTTGTTTCGTTATGTGTAAAAGTGGCTTCACCTGTGTTTTGACAGAAGTAATTGAACTTTTAAAGGTTTTTTCAAGTGTACATTGAGTAGACCCTAGCTTCAGTCAATTTTAAAATAAACTAAGGAATTATTGTCATGGACGCACATTGGTTATCCGTCAGAACGGATAGAAAGCAAAGCAAGTTCATTTCGCTGACTTTGCCGCACACTGCTGCATTGCCATGGCAATAATATATGAGTAACGCTATATATAGTGATCTGTAAATCTGGTCTTGCTTGTAAAATCTTCTTATGCTTTATTGTTTCATTTTCCACACCTAAATACATGTAAGTGTAGAAACATAATCATTGTCCTGTTGTAGTGTTACTGCTGCATTTCTGGTCATTGTGCACTTTTTGCTATATGAATAACCTATGTTCTTGGCTGTCCTTCGGGTTTGAAACGTGTATTTCTTTTTCTATCTAATTGCTCAGAAAGCCGCTATTAATTTCTTGATATGTCTATCGTGTTCAAACGTTAAAATGCCAGACTATTCTTAAATGGACCTTAGTACAGAGACATGCCCAGGCATTTGTCAATGCCAAGTGGCTGTTACAACAGAAAGGGTGGAGAAATCCCTTCACAACAGCTGATGCATGCTGCATTACCTTTTCACACTACAGTCATGTATTTGCCATTTGTAATCCTGAAGTATTAGGTTCTATGAACGTCAAAAAGACACCAAAATTGTTATCAGCATCAACCGTTGTCATTTATAAGCTTCTTTCATGTGTGCCATGTTTAGCAAAGAAGCAGCACAAGATTGATTGCATAGCCTGTCACATTATATGAGCAATGTTTACATTTGAAGGAGTAACCTGTGAGCAAGCGATGAATAATGGGTTGCCCTTTGAGATGTGGTGTGTTGCTTATACTTGTGCTTATTGCATTGCTTTCTTCCTTTGCTAGAAACGAATCAAATTGAAGACCCTAGACAACAATGGAGGCAACTTCAAGAGGCTATGCTCAAAGAGTACCTGCTTACTGCTCAGGACGACCTCGCAGTGAGTGCTTTTACTCTTTTTCTTTCTGAGTGCTGCTTATGTCTAACCAGCAAGATGAAAGTAACATTGTTTCTGTTCTTTTCCCTTTAAAAGGTCACATGCAGATCTTCACCACCTAATGTTATCTAATTATATTTAGTGCTAAGCTACACAAGGTTTCCTATTACAGATTTTTTTTTCTTTTTTTATAAAGATATGCAATAGCAAAATGTATCGGAATGAGATGTGTCGTATAAAAATCATATTCTGGTGATTCCAAAAAGGTAGACTCTTTGGAAAAAGAAGAATTTCAATAGAGCCGTAAAAGTTAAAAAATCCATCAATAAAAGCACAGTCCTCATTTAAAAACAGACAGGGAAACATCACACTGGACGGGAGCTGTCCTCGTGTGATGTTCCTTTGTCGATGGGTGCATACCGACATACTCGTATCCGAACAGTTCTAAATTCGTATTGCACTTCTGTGCACTTGTTCTATTAAAGCTCTAAGGTTCTTGCACCTGATAGATTATTCTATCATTCACTTAAATATAATTTTGCTTTGTTTGTGTAAGCTTTGCAAAAAGCTTGTTTCGTATCTTTTGCAAATTGGTTCACAATAGCCGTGAACAGTGGTTCAGCATTGTATTGTGTTCTTATTTTCTGTGTGCCTATTAGAAGAGTTGTGGGCCAGTTGGTGATGCGTGCTTGGTGAAATGAAGTGCAATGAATGGGACAAAAAAGGTGAGACAGACAGGACAAAGTGTTCCTGCCTGTCTCACCTTTTGTTGCCCCATTTATTGCGCTTCATTTCACAAAGCGTGCCTAATAGACTTGTCATTGTGTGGCTCTTGTAAGCTGCTAATGTGTGAATTGCTACAGTGCCTGTATAGTGAATCCAACAGGCTATGAGTCTGGAACATACAGGGAACATTATTTGTAGCTTTTAAGGGAGAGCACCTCACTTTAATCTTTTTTTTACTTATGGGTGAATTTTGATCAAACTTCTATCTTTTATGTATTTTGACATGTTGATTTTAACTATGCCATTACTGTTTTTCTGTGCAACAAGTACTTTTCAAAAATATTGAGAAATCTGTGTTTTTTGCATTGGCCAATTTGTAGGTGAGTTTTCTCTTAAATGCTGGTAGTGATAAAAGACAGTGGCCTATTAAAATGATGTTGTATGGTCAGAGCTTGCAAGAATGAATGCTCTGGACCAATTTAGACCAAAGCTACAGCATGTAGAACTTTTGTAAGCAAAAAGGCTTTAGTAACACCCTGGAGAACAAACGTAAATGGAAAGGAATGAAAAAAAAATCAACTTAATGCTGGTAGGGACCTAAGGTGCAGCCTTCAGATAGCAGTTTCCAATGTTCTACTAATTAAGTCACAGTGGCTGTTGCTTTCTTATCCACTTTATTCGGTATTTATGGTTGTGTAATAGTGGGTCTGATTAACGCCACCAGAATTGCGTTAGTGCTCGATCTTGTGAATGGAAAAGCGACAGTTGTGGTAGCTCAATTTTTAGGTCATTGGATGCATTTTATGAAGGCTAGGTCTGTACCTGCAGCAAGTTTTGTATCCGCTTTATATCCTTCCCACTTATGTCATAATTACTGTGCTGCTGCTAAAAGCTACAAATAGTGTCCGCTATACCTTCCTAAGCTTCATTGTCCGTTGGTTTTGTTATGCTTTGTCTGACAAAAAAAAAAAAAACGAGCCCTCGGTCAGCACCTCTTTTTAGTTCAGTGTCTATATGTAAACGATGGTTTCCCTGTCGTAGGCCAAACGCGAGATGGTGGATGTCAAGCACCAGCGACTAGCCATCGCTCAAGACGAGTTTGACCACCTGTCTGGTGCCCTAAAGGGTCTTTCACTGCATGGGAGCTTGACCACTTCCCTGCACTCTTCTTGCACCTCAGTGGCGTCGCGTACCAGCTCACTGGACCCTGAGCTGCTACGCTCTGATGTGGGCCGGGCACGGCATCGTGTGGCCAAGCTGCGTAGAGAGCTGGAACAAGTGAGTTCAAACCTTCCCATCTGTCGCGGCTCTCTACCTGCCGTGTGAGCCCTGCTAAATCCGCCACTCTCATTTTCCTACGATGCCCTCTGCTGTTTTGCTTGGGTTTTGGTAGAGGCCTGGACAACCAGTATTTTCAGAAGCAAAGCCTAGATCAGTGGTTCTCACATGGGGGTCCGCAAACCCTTGGGGGTCCGCAAAGCTATCTCTATTATCTGTGAAACCCTCACCCGCATTTTTCTTTAAGCGAGACTGTGCCACGTATTGATGAACTGTCCAAAATGAAGTGATGTGGCACGTTTCTTTGATGGTTTTTGGTAGCAATAAAAGACACTTGTTTGACGCTCCAATTACGTTAATTTACTTACGTACTTCCCCTCCCTCTGCTGCAAGGGGTCCCCCATCACTTCCACCAGTCCGCAAGGGGTCCCCGACGCATCCATGGCTGAGAACCACTGGCCTAGATAATGAAGAGATATTTCGCAGTTTTTCTGCGAAATATCTGTTCATGCAGTTGGGCATTGTGTTCATGCAGTTGGGCGCATGCAGTTGGGCATTGTGAAAAGTTGGATTACGTTGTGAGCGAGTTCCACACTCTGGGATCATGAGTGGAAACAACTTTATTTAACTTATTTAACAACTTTAAATTGTAACTTTGGAAGAAGTCTTCGTGCCTTTGTTCGCCAATTGCCGGCTCTCAGTTAACGTGCCACGTTGTGCTTGTTTGGATGCACATTCTATATCTTTTGTCATGGCATTATGTGCACTTGCGAACTCTGTAAAGCTATAATTAGTGCATGGGTGAAACAGCCAAATAAAACGAACAAGAATGCACTCAGTTGAATTTGACAATGCCATTGATAAGCACCTTTCTTGCTCAAGCAGAGCTAGTTAACACTAACTTCATTGTACGGGTAATTATTTTTCTGCAATTTACGGGCTCATAGTATCTAGCACCTTTTCTTTGCTCCATTGCTAAGGAGTATAGCACCTTGCCCCAAACTTTTTTTTTTTTCTGTGACACCAAGGGAATAACGAGGCATTTATGTAACCCTCTTCTGAGGCTTGATAAATCTTAGCCAAGTCGTTGCTTTATGTTCCCGTCAGTGATAAACCACTATGCGCTGTTGTAACAAGCAGACAAGGCTTCTTTGACGAAGAAAAACAAAGAAATTAATTGAAAGTTGGCCTGTGAGTGCACCTCATGCGGACTTATTTTGTCTTTGTAGGTGAGATCTGAAGTCCACCAGCGGGAACAAGGACTAGAAGCTCTGCGGCGAGTTGAGCAGCAGTTCTGTGAGCTCCCAGCGGGCTACAGCCTTGACCAGGCAAAGGCCGTGCTTGAAGAACTTTGCAGTGTACAGCGCTCCTTGGGCAAAGGTCACAGAGAAAAGACGCAGCTACTGCAGGTAAGTTGCCAGCTTTACAAATAAAGGCACTGCAAAACTATATTGAGAATGAATCCAATATAATTTTATAAGATGGTACAATACAAGTTTATCACAAAGGACTGTGTGACGCTTGAAATAAGGGATGCAAAGGTGCATAACTAATGGACAGGAAGCAGGGGAACGAAATGAGGCATAACCATTTTTGCCATTGATCTTGCACTTTAAGCAACAGTGTCCCTCAGTGAGTATAGTCTCTATTTCTCGTCTCATATTGCCCACAACTGTCTGAGACACTGCAAATGGAAGCCCTTTTTCAGCTGAAAAAGTGTTATTAGAAAATTTAGTCACACTAGAGAAGCAAGCCCTACGGGCTATTGCTGATGTACCTTATAATGAGCACACACGTGACCTATTTCTGAAGTTCAAAATCTTCCGAGATGACCACTTTTATGAGTATCAGCTTATAAGTTCTTTTAAACATGAAACGATTAAGGGCAGTACTCATATGAGGAAATCACTAACTTGTCAATAAATCAATCATATCCCATAAACCGACACACCGAACATTGGGCAGTTCCGCGACCATGCACAAACTACGGTTTTCAAACACTTTCCCTACCGCCTTCCTACAATACTAAACAAATATAAATTAAGTGATGACAACATACGTCATATTTCCAAAAAGAGAATGCTTCAGCTAATTTTATAAGCACCAATGTTTTGTTGTTTATGACTGTGTCTGTTGAGAATGTTTGTTTCATACTTCTTTGCTTCTTATCACTTTGCTTTATGTGTTTCTATTTTATTATTGTGACAAGTAAGAATGCTTGTTAATGTTTGCCGCTGCTGTTATTGTTTTGGGAGGTGGGACAGGTCAAGCTGCCTACATGCAGCTTTTATCCCACCATCCTTGTTGTTTAAACATGTTTTGATATATGTTGCAATAAAGTTCACTTCACTTCTCCAAAGCTGTCATGTTGCTGTCAGTTGAGGCAAGGGCATGAGTATAGATATGCTGTGGGTAAAAGTTTCACATGCTATGTCACACACAATAAAGTTGGAAGGGAACGGAATACGGAATACAGCAGTTTTAGGTAACCTTGCATGACAAATTGAAGATGGCACAAGTATTAAAACCTGCCGTGAAGTGTTGCGCGCGGTGGTATCGTAGTAGCTAAGGTTCCTGGCTATAGTGGCCACCTGTCAGTAGTGTAGAAAGCTAAAACACCCATTTACTTGAAATACCAGGCTGTCTGAAATAATCTCAGATACCCCACCACAGTGTGCTTTGTAACCATATCATAGTTTAAGCACATAAAACCAAATAATTAAGTCAATTATATTTTTGTTATGACCTGTCAACATGTAGCCTTTATTGTAGCCCTGCTGACAGGAATGACATGTGAAGTTTAATAGTGTGCTTGGAGCTTCTTTCATTGTGCGGGAGAGTTCGTATAAAAAAAAATGGTTGTACAGCTGTATAGTGGAACTTCGATTATACGTCTCCCGGTTTTGGACGACCCGCATTTTACTATGAAACGGCTTTGTCCTGCCAAAATCCCCCATATAAACAATGTATTAAAAACCTTGGTTATACGGCACAGTTTTACGCCGACCACGCATCTTGCGACAACATTGATTCCACCCAAAAGGGGGAAAAAAAAAACACCTTTACTCGAAACACACGTCGACCAAATATTCACAAGTGCTAAATATGAACTTGCATACTCCAAGGTGGACTACGGGAAAAGTATAGTCATCTTCATCGAATGGAAAATTTATTCCCCCTGAAGTTCATGAGCTTCTACATACACCTCAATCGCGAGCATGCGTATCTAGGGTCGTTACCTAGTCAAGCTCTATCCATACAGAGTAGGTTCAGCTGACCAAAAAGTTGATATTTTTACATTTTCGGTCTGTGGAAACATTTCCTGGTCAATATACAACTGCGAGTGTGATAAAGGCAGGTGTCCTGCTTTGACGTCAATGTTCATAATAACAGCGGGACACCACTAGTTGCACTTCACGAGACAACAAATTACAACAGCTCAGTCACGCACAAACGCGTCGTTGAAAGGGGGCAGATTCATCTTAGACATTTTTTTGTTTATTTCTTCACTGATCTTGATCAAAATGTGCAGGCTTGTGAGGCTTTTTCTGTTGATTTAAAATGTGTAATTACTTTTCCTATAACTCATTTTGTTCCTGAGAAAACCTAAATTCACCCCCTATTGTTTAAGGCCACCATAGAAAAAAGTGCTTAATTAAAAGTGATATTTAAGGACATGGCAACATAGACTTATGACTAGAGATTGAAAGTATGCAAGAGTTTTTTGTTTTTTGTCCTTGATTATTTTACAGTAAAATGAACTTTCCATCTTCAAAAGCAGTTTGAATGTTGTCACAGTTTTGATTAATATTTAATTAAAAAGGCTTGGGCTCTAAATTCTGCTCCCCTACTTGCATTTTATATACGTACAGGTTTCTATTGCAAAAGGATTATTGTTGTCCCTGCCCTAGCTGCAGAGATTTTGAGGCCTCAAAATTGAACAGTGGTAAATTTACTTTTGTGAGAAAAATAGGAAAAACTGCTAATACCCAGTTTCTTCAAGAACCACCAATCATGGTTTGCATGTTTTGCAATGCTCATAAAAGCACTCATAAATTGGTATTAAAGCTTCAGACACAGGTAGTGGCAAATTATAAAGTAGCCCGAAAGTAGGTTCCCCATTTTTCAGAAGGTTCTGCTTTGTGCTAGCACAAAGAATCGGGACAGTCAGAATGACATTACAAGAAAATCATCACATCCTGGTGGGTGAAAATTTGCATAGAGATAAAAAATACTTGCAGAAACCACATATGCCAATTTTTAAAAAAGCATTTTTTTGCAACTGCAGCCTTAATCTGCCCTCATTGCAGAGGCACAAGGTCGTACTGCGGGCTTATTCAGGCAGTCTGTACCCATTTTTCGGGCAAGGCTGAGCGTCGCAACGGGTAATCTTAGTTTTTTGATTATACGACACCCGGATGGTTTTGCTGGGTCCCCTGAAAGTTTTATAATCGATGTTCCACTGTATTTAAGCCGTTTTAAAAACTAGCCTTTTGGCTGATCACTACCTTTAAAAACAAATTTTACAGTTTTGGTCTGAAACTTATAATTGTAGATTTAGCTTATGAGGCCTAGTTATATTGAAGTTTAAGATGATGAAATACCTAAAAATGTAAAAAAAAAGTAAATTTATTATAAAGTCAAAATGTGCCATAATACGCGCGTTGCACCATGAGGGAACACTAAAGAAACTGTTGGTGCAACTCTAACATGACTTGGCAGCTACGTAGCACAGAGAACACTCTGTGCATCTTAACTCCACAATCTTCATATCTCAAAGCTAAGGTGTGTTGCCATAAAAACACGCCAACAAAGTTCATATTTGGCAGGCTTGTTTTGCACATTATTAGTCACAGTACAAAAAGTTATTTCTAGTGTTCAATCATCTTGCTTGAATCCACAATTTCACCTATACAAAAACAGACAAAAAATTATGTAAATATATTAATTAAAATGAAAGCTATCATTGCTAATGACACTGTAAGATGCAAAAATCACATTTTGTAAATAATGGCTTTAAAGATTTGAACCAAATGCCTATTCACTCAAACCTCTTTATAACGAAGTTGCATGTAACACAAAAATAAGTTTGCTATATCCAGAAATTTGTTATAAAGTTGTATTCTGAACACTATATCTATTGCAATAGTACTCTTCATTTACTTTGTTATAAACGGTGTTTTGTAATATCTGGTTTTGTTATATCTCGTTTTGTTGTATTGAGGTTCGAGTGTATAAGAATAAAACATTCAGTATGCCTGAAATTCACCAGGCTCATAGCTTGGGACCTCTTTTAAAGTGGCATAATCTTCTGATGAGTGAGGTGATGAACATGTTTTTTTTTTCTAGCTCATTTTGTGTCTTCAGTTCACTCTCATTCCTGTGCTCGACAGTGGGTATACACTTGGTATATTGAATCATTAACTTGCATTGATGCCTCTTTTTCTTGCTATACTGTGTCATATTTCACTAACTACTGTAACTTTCTGGTTGAAAAGCCAGAACTAAGTCTAAGAGCTTAAAAGAGGATAAAAAAAAAAAAAACATCCAAGCGAGAATGTGCACAACTTGAACAGAGTGGCGCAGCCGAGTAGTGGAAATTTTAAAATAAATTGAAAGACTGTTACACAAGCTTTAGAACGTGCTCAGACAATGTACGCTTGAAAATATTTATGACGAGATAGCGGGTTTTGTGGTATCGAAAACCTTCGGTTTGAGATGCCTCCGGCAGGGGCTGACAATGTCGTCATAGCTTTCGAACGGCTTGAGATAACTACGTATGTACTTCTTTTTGCTGGAAGAAAAAGCAGATAGATAGGACAGTCTTTCACTGAAAGGGCGTAAAGCTTGGCTTTGCACGTTGCATCAACAATCAAAATTATGCACTCCTGTCTCGAACAGGCAGGGACGGAAAAAGAGCCTGATGTACTTGAAATGCACTGCAAGAGAGTGACTGCAGGGAACGTTTCACAAGGAAGAAAGACAGAGAGATAGGACTCTGCTCTTCCTTCTGAAACGTTTCTTGCTCACTAAGGAAGTCTATTTCTTTCAAAAAATGCAATACCGACCAGCCCAAGTAGCCACTCTTCTTGCTCAATCTTCTCATATGAACAGGGAGCTTAAAAATATGAAATCCTCAATTATTTTACACTCAAACCTCGATTTAATGAATTCCAGATATAACAAAATATCAGTTATAACAAAGTAAATGAAAAACAGTCTTGCTACAGGTTTAGCGTTAAGAATAAACCTTTATAACGAATTTTCAGATATAACAAACTTATTTTTATGTAAGACGCAAGTTCGTTGCAATGAGGTTCGAGTGTATATAAAAAATGTTTTTGAAGGATGTGGCCTACCTTGATGAGAGGTGCTGTTCATCTTCAGTGAACTTCTTCTTTGTAGACAAACAGCACAAGAAAGCATGGCTATGAAAAGCAGACACAGGGACAAGTGCTGTGTACAATATTATCAGCGGTGACTAGGGGATGCTTGCACTGAGGGGTGCAGTGTGCTGGCAACGTGTTTTTCATAGCTGTGCTTTTTTGCCTTTTTTCTTTATCTTCAGCATGAATAACTCCCTTAACTGAAGGGGCTATTTGGTTATTGATACTGTAGGTACCGACTAGCCTAGTCAGCTACCTTTTCTGTACTGTGCAGTTTTAAAATAATGCTGTTTCTTTCCTCACTTTGTTTGTCGAACTAGCATTCTTTGTATTGCTGCTGAAAGCATAGAGTTTCCGAGAATTAACTAGAGTGGACTCTGTCGATGCCATAGTTGAGCGATCAGGCAATGATGGGTAGTACACAGACTGGCCTTGTCTTCGTACTTGCGCGTTTCGAACGCGCTTGTAGCTTCATTTATTGTTCTTTTTTTGTTGTTTCGAATGATAGAACGGACGGTTACAAGCTTTGGGAGCCGATTTGATGTGGCGAGCCTAAAAGAATAAAGTAGTGAAGGCTGATTATTTATTGATTGTTGTTTCGTGTCAAAGCAACTTCAAGCCAGGTGAAACCAACTGGAGCCAAAAGTACAAAAATGAGACAAATTTGTGTACTACTACCCATCATTTCCATGCTCGCTGAATCTCCGTGCATTGCAGCTCCCACAGACACTAGCACGAGAGTTCCCTCTACTGTATTTATAGGAAACTCTATGGCTGAAAGGGCTACCATAGCTTCCTCATTTTGAGCGGGATTGTGACGGACATGTGTTATTGTGGAACAGCGACTGTGGCAGCTGAAGGAGGAGTTGACGCGGGATGTGTTGGACTCCCGTGTGCCGGAGGAACGGCCGTGCGCAGCCTCGCAGACTGATCTGTCTGGTGAGCTGGCTCCCTTGGGTGCCCGACTTGCCGAGGTGGCTCGCACGAGGCTTAGCTACGATGAGGCACGGCGTGAAGTACAGCGCATCCAGCGCGAGTTGGCAGACCTCGAAGACAGACTGTCGCCTGGACAAGCCGAATCCGATCAGGACAGGTGGGCATCATTAGATGGCATTCTAAATTCTTAGTGTTGGCAAATCACTAACGCATCCACGAGATGCATGTGCCCTGGCGTAAACAGTGTGAAAGACAATGACAAAGTAGACTGAGTGGCGCTCGTGAAGTTGTGGCCTGTGTGGCATTAGAGTGTAGCCTGTGTGGCGTGTGTTTTAGTGTGGGTCAGTAAACTAGTCTTTTACTACGAGATCGAACACAACATTAGCTACAGCCGTACCTTTTTGAATGTGGCAATAAACTTTTTCAGTGGGTATTAGCGTGTATGCTGATAGCAAATATTGAATACACAGAACTCGCACATCAAGCAAGTTCAAGGAAGCGAGGAAAATGGCTCATTGAATAAATTGATTTGTTCAATAACGTGAATACTCACTAAATATGGAACAACATGAGACACGGCAGACATGGAGTACAAAGTGTGAAATGCAATTTGTGGAGCTGTGTATACAATATATAGGGATTACATTACAATTATGCTGTTTCCTATCTCATTTTCAAAAATAAATATACAATTTTCATCAGCACAAGTGGTCTCAAGAGCCAGCAAAGTTCTCCAAAGAGCCCATGTTCTTGATCTCTTCCTCAGTCACAGCTTGTTGCTAAAGCACAGTCGCTCAAGTTTTGTTTCAGCTAGATTCGTTGAATTGATTGTAAAAATGAACCCAGGTCTGCTGATAGAGTTTAATTGAAAGTTTTGCTTTTATCGAATGTGTTGAACTGCTGGAGATATCCTAAAAGTTTGTTGCTCTTAAGTAAAAATAAATATCCTCATGCAAAATCTGCCTACCCTATTGTGATTAGTTTCAATTTCATTTTCAGAAATGTGCATTTGGCATATTTTGTTAGCACATGCTCGGGAATGTCGCACTAACTTGTACCAAAAAACACTGTCATACTTCAGTCACCACGCTTCAACCTCCCACGTTAATTGTCAATGGTATCGTAAAATTAACACATTAATTCGGTCAGTGCTTACACACATGGCCCTGTGTTCTCATTCCCACAGGCTCCTCCTGGTACGTGAAAAGGAGCAGCTCCTGCATGAGCTTCGTGCACAGCTGGAGCGGGGAGACTCGCCTGTGCTGCGAGAGGAGATTTCACGGCTAGAGCGAGACCTGGGGGATGCCCTGGAGAGCTCCAACCGTGCCATTGCGCAGCGGCTGCGGCTGCATGAACAGAAGCAGCTGCTGTTGCAGCAGCTCAGGGATGCGACACGTCTCACGGCGTGCCTCGAGACACGCCTCCAGAGGTGCGTATACAGCGAGCCCTGCAACCAAAAAGGAAACCTTATCGGCATCTTGCATCCCATGTCACATGCTCTCGCTCTGTACCAGCTTGCAACTTGGTATCTTCTACCAATTGCAGTAGAATCTTGTAGATACGGATCTCGTGGGTTCACGGAAAACGTTCATATCAGCTGGAGTTTGTATCACCGAAAAAACATTGAAAAGTAGTGATAATTGCCTTTTTTGATCTCAACGATCATATTGGCACTTGCATGCATGTGTAATTAAGGGACATAATGGGCAATGTCTCGTGACAGCTAGTAGCCCCTTCCCATTCTTGATACATATTTCTGCGTAACACTAGGTGGCAAAAGGGCAAGCATGGCATGCTTTAGGTTAATTTCCCTTGTATGGGACCACAGAAAAATTATTATGAGCCATAATCATATCACTGAGATTGTACTGTACTTGGAGTGTGTTCCAATACTCCCCGTAGACTGCTAAATATACAGCTAAATGGACAGCGGCCATCTTAAGTCCCGTTCAAATTCTCACGTAGCCGGCAAAATAGACAGCTCCAAGAAGAGGGCATCGTAGACAAATACGATGCAAGCTAATTTGCTGTCCAAACAAGATGAAGGCTCAGCGAATCGCTCGGATAGATTGGATCTCACCGGAATAGTCGTCTGCACACAAGCAGACGCTTCTCCAGATGCTCAATGTGAGTAGCGCTAATTTTTTTAGATTCAGTACGAAATAGGCCAGAAAATACAACAGTTACATTTGTTTATCTTGGCTTTTTTTCCTGACGCTAGGTGGTGCCTCGTCGCGTAAAAGCTGTCCAGGTGTGTTTCAATTCTCGGACAGCATGGGCTTGGTGCTGTCTTCTAAGCTGTCTGCGGAGGCTGTCTGCGATGCTGTCTAAGAATTGGAACACAGTCTTGAATGCACTTTGTGCCTTAATCATGGTTGTGTGTTTTTTCGTTTTTCTTTCTCTAAATTTTAGCTAAAGTGCCACCAAGTCTTTTCTTAATCTGCACTGCTATTGCATAACATTTTCATGCAGTTTTCCTCTTATTTGTTTTCCCAAATAAATTTTGCATAACATAATTACTCATTAAATATTTTATGCCACATTTTATTCATGATGAAGCAAACAGCCTAAGCATCTGCTAAACATATAACTTCTTTTGCACTGCAGCATCATTTTTAAATGTGAATGCATTTCTTAGTCGGGCTATGTCAGGCATTTGGTGGCGGCAGCGGCCGCCCACCGGCAAGTGTTATTTCTCTGCTGTCACTTCATCTCCCATTGCAACAGCCGTGGGCGCATGCGCTTATCCTCGCCCCTAGCAACTGGAGCATGTGGTGCGACAGTGTAGGAGAGGGTAGGTGCAGTGCTTCGCCGCTCCTTCTCTCGCCATTTGCTCTCTCTGCTCCCAGTGCCCCACTCTTCTGTCCACTCTCGGCCATTCGCTGGCTGGGCGCCTCTCAAGAACATCCGGAATGGTGTGCTTGAGACGCCGCTGTAAAACGCCATTGCATAGCCGAGAATGCTGACGCCCCACTCTCCAGTTCGCTGGCTGGGCTTCTCTCAAGGCGATGGCAGAAAATCTCTGATGGCAACGGTGCCCTTTCTCGACGCAAGAAATACATTTGCATTTCCTCACAAACCCTTCGGGGTGGTGGGGGCATTTTTTGTGAGAAGACTAGATTCGCAATGTGGGCACATCTCGCTAAAGTCATCTGTACTTGCACGCCCACGTTGGTAACATTGCTGCGGGAGACTTCAATAAGTAGATGGATGGCCTTATGAATGCTAAATTAACTTGCTGTATAGTATCAAAGCATGGCGGTGATAATGCTGAGCGAGTGTTCTTGTGTGAGTTGACGTTTGTTGTGGCCTGGCTTGACTCTCTTTGCTGGCACTGTGCAGCCTGTCGGCCAGCACGCTGTCTGCCTCATCAAGCTCCTCTTTGGGATCCCTGAGCACAGGCAGCTCTCACGGCTCACTCGCCAGCCTGAGTTTTCCAGACATCTACGGTGGGTGCACGCTAGCCATGGACATGGCCTGCCGCCCTCCTCACCGCCCCACAGGCTGCAGTCCACCTCTCTCACCACGCTCCTCACTGTCGTCGCTGTCACCTCCCGTGTCGCCGCACTGTGATGGGTAAGTCTTGCCAGGAGGCAGTTTTGCATTGACCAGTGAGCTCAGTTGCTACATTAAAAAAAAAGAAAAAAAAGCTTTGCTTACGAAGTTGCCACACCTGCCCTTCACATGTAAAGTACCGTTATACTTACTGGTTTGCGCTTGAACCATAAGTACCTTTTCTCGGATAATCTATATAGCATTGGTATTAGGGACTGCCTGCTGCTCAGAATTTTTCTTTTTATATATATATTTTTCGTTGAAGTGGGAAGATTATCACATCAGTTCTTTATCATCAATTCTTTATCACAAAGGAAGTATGACTGTTAGCATCACCCGACGGCAATCTGCTTCAGCCTATTGGCAGGACCAAAATGCCCCTCATGTAGACTTGTTTTGCTTGAAAACAAGTATGTGTATCCTAAAATCGAGTTTTATGCACATTTTGCAGCTCTTCCTAGCATCAAACGCGGACTTTAGCTTTTTTTTTCTTTCTCTTTTTTTTTTCCCCTTCATATGCGGGGAAAGGGGCACCTGCTCTGTGATTTGTCCGAATTTTTGATCCTTGTTTAATTACCTCAATAGGACGAGTGGCAGGGCCACGAAACTGTACAAATAAACGAGCATGCTCGAATTTTCAGCGTTCGAATAAACAGTTGGCGACTGTAGTTGCATTCGCTCGGATATTCTCATCCTATTTACGAATCATCCATGGGTGGTGGTTGTGTGACTCAACGCACACATATGCTGTGTGGCAGGTGCAAGGGCATGGTAGAGGTACCTCGACCCCGAGGGCCAGAGCCTCCTCTGAGCCCCATCTGCGAGCAGGAGTGCCTTCGCACGGGTGGTGTGTCTGCTGCCATCAGTGACGAGTCTGTGGCTGGAGACAGTGGTGTCTATGAGGCTGCACCCCCAAGGTAATTTGACTTGCATTGCACATTCATTTTGTTTCTCCATAAAGAGTCTCCATAGATACAGGCTGATTATGTGGCTAAAACGAGCTAAAACGAAAAAGGTGAATGAACGTACTGTCAACAACTCATTCATTTGAATGTACTAGTCACCGAGGTGGCAGAGATAGCACAAGTGTTGTGCCTGTGCTGCTGTAATCGCTCTGGTGTTCCTGTTCTGTGGTTTTGTGTGCGCACTGTTTGCTCTCAGCGAAATGGGCGCTAAATGTCCATCTTACATTTTCCAGATTTATACAACGCACCTCAGCAGTTTGAGGTGCTCGGTAGTTCAGAGACCGCTGTTCCTTTTGTCCAATGGCATTTATTTCTCTTTGCATACTGGGTTACACTAATGTGTAGCAACCAGATCATTGGTGACAACATTGTCTGAGGGAGCTGAGGGCACCACTATTTTTGGATAAAGCAGAGCTCACATTTGAAAATGAGTACCCTTGCACTACTGGGCACCAGGTCTGGTGCTTGACTGCAGTCTTTAGGAACGAATTCATTTGCTGGTGGTTCTCTCTCCTCTCTCATTTGTACTCGCAAAGATTGAAGTTGCTGCATAATGGCCTTTAGTGATCCTTTTATGCAGTCTATGAATATCAATGGAATATCCACGAAGTGCTTCGTTTCACGATAAAGCTGCTTCATTGACTGCCAGTTACATTGATGGCCCATTGGTTGGCTTTCCTTTCAGGCCTGGGGATGAGGAAGAGGAGGAAGAAGATGATGACGATGAGGAAGATGATGACGACGATGAGGAGGAGGATGACGAGAACCCCTTAGACCAAGTGGACTTCCCCTGCCTTCAGCTGCAGCTGAGGCTGCAACACTGCACCCAGGATGGCATGCTGAATTTGCGTATCGAGAAGGCACGGCACCTTGGCATCCTTGTGCCTCAAGGTACCTCAGTGTGAGTACCATACCACTGCTTTCCTGGCTTACTTTTTCATCCTCCTGTTTTTTGCTTACAGTAAAAGAGGACAAAGGGAGCATCTGCAGGCTTAAAAGGACACTAAAGCCAACTATTAAGTCGACGTTTATTGTTGAAATGGCGGTCCAGAAACCTCGTAGTGTTACTTTCATGCCAAGGAAGGGCCTATTTTGAAATAAAATTTAGCGGGTTAGCACACTTCAAATTACCCGCCTCGAGAAGCAGACCAACCGCACCATCTCGCGTGACTGTTGACGTGCACAATGTTGCCCGGCTTTACTGCGCTAGTAGCTGCAGACCGAAAGCAGCGAGAGCCAAAGCAGCAACTACGGCCATTGAACAATTTCCCGCCATTAGCTTCGAGATTACAGGTGCTTTTGTTTCAACTGCACCCCGCTAGATGGCACCACCTGTCTCCTGTAACCTTGTGAAAATTGAATTTTTGAACCACTCGCGCCAATCCCCATAGAAACATCTGGTGGTTCTTTTTTCCATGAATCAAAAAGAAACGAACAAGCAGCATTTTATTGTGTCTCTTGATGCATGGAAAGTTCTTTATTTAGTGCAGTTAGATTGATTACTAGCGATTCATTGTAGGCAGTTCGTCTGATGTCATCAGGATCATTTTGAAAATATCCTACTGCGGCGCTTGTGTTCTTGTGCATTTACCTTGATTTCTCGGTAAGTAGGGCACTGTTGTTGATAATATTGTCATTTTAGATGTTGTCATACATTGAGCTTCCACTCTGATGTAAATTGTTATTTGACTTTAGTGTCCCTTTAAGGGGAGACGCTGGTCTTGAAATGAAAATTTTTATTATTCGAGATACTGTGCTGAAATTAGGTGTATATCTGTATTTTTTCCTCCTCTTTAAAAAATATAATTACCGTATTTACTCGCATAATAGGCGCACTTTTTTTTTTTCAGAAAATCCGGCTCGAAGTTAGGGGTGCGCCAATTACGCGGGGTAAAATTTTCGAAAATTTTTTCAGCTCGGTTCTCGCGCTTTAAATCTGCACGCTTGTCAAGTAAAAGGCGACTTTATAGTTTACCAATTAATTCAGCATAAAACAAACATACCTACGTACCTTTTAATGAACAAGCGAGAGCCGTCAACTGCACACACGTAAAATTTATTTACACAAAAGTCGTAGCTGTTCCTCTTTTTCCCTATTCGGAGTCCGAGTCGGAGATCACACATTCATCCTCGCCGAGCGGGGATTCGTTTTCGGTGTCCGAATCATCCGCACCCCACAACATGTCATCCTCACTCGCATCCAGTGCGTTCGAGATACCCGTCTTCTTGAAGCTTTTCCTGACGACTTCGTCGGAGATCGCCTTCCCCATGGTGGAACCAAAGTTCAACACACGACCACAACATACGCACACCGCTTGCAAAATGGCGTTTCTTTCTTTTTCTCTGATGCTGGTGATGGCGATCGAGCCCCCGGCATTGTACACGTGACCTCCAAAAAGCGCGGCGATTTGGGGGTATCAGTAATTGATGGAACAGCCGTTTTTTTTCTCGCTCATGGACGTTTTTTTTTTTTTTTTTTCCAAGTTTTATTTGCTCGTCAATTTGCCTTCTTTTTTTCTTCAGGGTACGGGGACCGCGTTCCAACTGTACCGCTGGGGGGTAGAATCGTTTCTGATCACGGCCAAGTTCGGGGTGCGCCTATTATGCGAGTGCGCCGGTTATGCGAGTAAATACGGTAGTTCTAATGTACACGAACTAGTTATCGAATTGTGAGAGCATAAGTGAGGTCTAGCTGTGTAATTTCTTACGGGTCGTTAAGGCACTTTACCTCAATATTTCTGGCTTCTGTTTAGAATGCCAAAAACCTGCCATGTAGAGCTATGCTATTTTATTGTCACTGAGACACATCATATAAAAATTCACATTTGCATTGATCCTCCACAATTTCAAAATTTAATTAGCTCACATTATTGTTCACAACATTTTATATGTCCCTCTTAGCCACAAAAAATAGCATAGCTCCCAGTCTTGTTTCTACAATTGCTTCACAAAAACATGATGAAAAGTTCCGTAAGGCTGGTCATGTGGGCAAAATATGTAAAGCTGAGAAAATCGCACTTGAAGTTTCGACATGCACTGTAATATTTTCTATAAGAAAATTTTACCACAAATTTTATACACATGTACGCCGGCTATTTTTCTGTAAAGCAAAACAAAATGTGCCTTATTCAACCCTTGGAATCATTTCTAAAAATTTTTCTAATGTGGAAAAAATTATCAGAACCCCATCATGACAAGCTGTTGAGGGGTTCTGGAAAAGCTGTGGGGTATGAGGCTCAAATGACTAGCTGTTAGGAACCATGCTGCCCTGGGTAATAAATTGCTGTGTTCCAAATTCTCAAGGGACTATGAAAATATACGAAAAATCGGGCATCCACCTGGAAAAATTAATGCCCGCAAAAATGCCCCCTTTTATTGGTATTTTTTGCTGACGCAGAGAGTCACGACTGTTGTACAAAATTGTCTTTGCAATCTTGTAAATGCATTGTTTACCGTATAAACCGCACTATAGGTTGAGTGGGATTATAGGTCGACCCCCCACTTCAGGTTACCGAAAAAGAAAAAAAAGGAAAACAACCCGAAATTGCCGAACAACATTTATTTGCGAATTGGGCCCACTGCACCCCGATCGTCGGAGCTCCCCTCAACCACCATCGTAACTGTTCTTATTCGTCAGACGAAGCACCACTGTTTTCTGAAGACGAGAGTTTGTCGCTGGCTGCCTCCCACAGTGCGTTGTCTTCCGTGCCATACAGCGAGTTGCTGATGGAACATTTCTTAAAAGCTTTTTCCACCATGGAATCTGCCAAGGAATGCCAGGCGGAAAGCACCCAGCCACAAACAGTCGCAAGCGGAGGCCTCTGTAGGCAGCCCGTCGGTGTCTTTGGGTTGTCGCTGGACATCCACTTTTGGTACTACAGCCGCACTCAGTCCTTGAACGGCTTGTTTAGCACAACGTCGATCGGTTGGAGGGTGGACGTCATACTACCTGGTATCATGGCGAGATCCGTTTTTCTATCGCCCAGTGCGCGCTTCACAGCGTCGGTCAAGTGACCACAAAATGCATCTAACACCAGCATGCTGCAAAAACGCAGCAGTGCACCTGGCTGACGGTTCCCGACTACTCTTGTCCATTCGAGCATCATGGTCTCGTCCATGTATCCCGTTTTGTTGACGCGAATGACAACACCGGGCGGGAACACTTCCTTCGGCATTGTGTTACGTTTGAAAATGATGCACTTCCTTCGGCATTGTGTTACATTTGAAAATGATGAAGGGCGGAAACTCTCTACTGTCTGTCATGCATGCCAGCATGACAGTGAAGCGCGAGTGCTCCTTGCCAGGGGACAACAGCTTCATATCCTTGGCGCCACGCTGCATGATCATGGTCGATGAAGGCATGTCATACCGCATGGAATCTCATCGGCATTGTCAATCTGCCCCATCATGCAGTTGTTCTGCTCCTGAAGCCGGTTCACGAAGCCCTGAAAGTTTATAAGCTTGTCCTTGAACTTGTCTGGAAACTTCTGACATATGGATGTGCGCCACCGGAAAGAAAATCTTTTGCGTCTCATGAACCGATGCACTCAATAGTTTGGTGCACGAAACTCTTCGCTCGTGAGCCCAGCTTCTCGAGCGAGTTTCACAGCTTTCTTGCAAATACTATCCACGCTCACTGGCAGCAAGCACGCATGAACTTCCCACACAAAGTTCCCTAGCGTAATCTCCAGCTGCGGATGAACCGCACTTCGCCCACGAAATGACATTTTCCGAGGGTTGCACTTCTGCAGCTTCCCTTTCTGCACCCTCCAATAGCGCACGCTTTTTTCTGATACACCAAAGCGGCGCTGAGCAGCCATATTCCCATTCGCTTCTACGAACTCAACAACCTCTAGTTCAAACGCAGCTGAGTACTCCCTTCTTGTTCCGCTACTCATATTCAGTGAACGAAAAAAAGACCACTAAAAATGAAACATAATGTCAAGCGGAGCGAGAACTTAGCACATATCGGAGGCAAATCACGAACACACAAAAAAAACAACAACCTGCTATTGGATTTGAATGCAAATATGGCCGTGTCCAGCTTCTCATGCACATGCAAGCCACATGTTGCCAGACAACGGTGCACTGTCGGCTAGACACCACTACATATGACTAGGAGCGACTTTAGCTTGTTGTTTTATTGAAAATATCTCGACTTCTATTCCAGTTTATATGGTAGACGGTGTGAAAGGAGCCGTTTATTAAAAAAAGAAAAATGGTGTGGCCGGTGCTACCTCAGTGGTCAACACGCTGGCCTAAAAAAAAAAAAGGTATTCTATTTTCTTTTGCACGGCATTCTGCTTAGCTGCGATGATGTCTGTCTCATTTTAAGCTACATGTCATGCTGTTGCTGTTCACCAATCACCGTGTCATCAGTGCTCGCGTAAACTCCAAGCTCGTTGGCTGTGTAGACGCTGCCAAAAATCGGATGGCGAAGGCTATTATAAGCGCCGAGTCCAAGGAGGTCAAACTTTTGGGTAGCCGACTTTCCCGAGAAAACAATCTTCGTTTGCGCCGATTTCTCAACTCACTGCGCCTGTTCTGCCGTTGAGTAGTATGCAGCATCAATCCAAAGTGTATCGCTCATCGAAGTTGGTCTCATGGCGTTGTCAGTGGGGACAGCGTTATAGTTTCCGGTGGATCCAACGGGTCCGGCAGTGACTGCAACTAGCTACCAAAGGGCACTTGTAGCCTGCGCCTTATGTTTCAAGGCCATTCTTTACGGCTTACGAAAGCTCGTCACGTCAATTGTTTCAGACCAGAGTTTCCAGGCATCTCGATCGCGTTGAAAAGGGGCTGGTGCAAAGTGGAAACACGCACGATCGCAAGAGTAGACGCTCACAAACGAACAGCCACGGCGGCGAACGCAACACAAAAAAATAAATAAGATGACGCCTCAGTCACCCAGCCTTGAAAAGCTTGAAAAGCACGCCACGTGAGGGCTAATCGGCGATCTGGAAACATTTGTGCACAAAGAAAACAGCTTCAAATCAAGCCCAAGATGGCGGCGCTCAGTCCGCCGCAACGCACATGACGCACGCGGGAACTTCGAACAAATTTTGTCTTTTTGGGGCCATTTAAGTACAACCGAGGTGCATTGAAGGTGATTTTATCACATTTGCAGACCAAATTCATCGTTAGCAATTCGAGAGTAGGTGCTCAGAAGTACAAACACCCAAAAAATTAGCTTTGCGAAGAATCGTTTTTTTTTTTTACCATTTTTGACCACGTCCCCCCTTAAAAGCGAGGCGTATCAAAACTTCTTATTGTGCAACAACTTAGTGGAAAGCCTAGTTTTAATTTTTTTAGATTGTGCGTAAATAGTGAAGTAGGATTTTCGTGCATATTGGCAATTCAATCACTAAAATAAGAAAAATGACTCCTCCCTGTTCTAATTCTTCTGTCCTTCAGGTCCCGTCAGTGGTGCTAACTATAGAAAAATAATAGGCATTTTGAATATCCACAATTCGATTCCTGCAGTCAAATTGAACAGAACGCTACAGCGGAATCTCGATTATAATGTTCCTGGTTTTGCGATGACCCTGCATTTTACAGTGAATCAGTTTGGTCCCAGTAAAGCCCAGGAATAATATATTAAAACTTGGCATGTGCAAATTTTCCAGTACTTCAAGCATTCAAAGGAATATTGCGCCATTCAAGTTAGCTTCAATATGAATGAAAGTTATTCTAACTTTTGAAGTATTCAAAGTGAACGCAAAATTATATACGATCGAACCCACTTATAACATTGCTGAAGTGCCACGAAAATTTCATTTTTACGACCAAGAATTGCTATAAACAGCTTCCACGAAAAAAAAAATCAAATTGGGGGATAGGGAGGCGGTTGTGAGAAAGCTGTAATACCTGATGCGATGTGCCAAACGGACATCAGTTATAAGAATGACGAAGCTGCCGAGTTTTCGATCATGCTTGAAAATTTAAATGCTTTTACGGGACGGGCCAAAGCCCCATAGAGCCAATGTAATGCAATGTCTGAATTTTCACATGCCGAAACATTGAAGCCTCACTTTTTTACTCCGATTACAATTTTAAATGTCAGCTTTTTTTGCATTGCCAGAAAGCTATGCGGCATAGCACTTCATGGATCTGAAGATGTGCTGGTAGACGTAGGAGTTTAATTTCTCGTTTTATTTTTTTTTTTTAACAGGGATTTTGCATTTTGGTATCTTCAGCACACACGCCCAACAGCCAGAATTCACTGTTATAACCGATAATGCAGCATGCGGGCATTACTGTCACTGGGTTACCTCACAGTAGAAAACATACAAAGGTCAATGGCGCAGCAGCTCTTCACTGTTGTAAATGCTATTACGTTATCATTGTAAGTGAATGGGACTGTATAACCCATGTGTAACCCTTTGTAAAGGTGGTTCCACTGCAGTGGAGGGTTCCTCTACTGTGGATACACATATTCAGGAAAAATCCACACTGCTGGAAATCCCACTTCAAAGTTATATGAACATATTATTCTAGGCTTGTACGAATAATAAATTTCAAGTTCGAAGCAAATAGTTTTTGGTTCAGTGGTTTGAATAATTCCAAATCGAATTCGAATAGTATATATGACATATTATAAAAATAATAAGCATATTTGTCGTGACCTAACTTGCACAAAATTTTTTTTAACTGAAACAAGGCATGAGAAAATATCATTACTTTTGGTTCAAAGGAAGTAGAAGCAACCTTGAATACTAGTAGCAGGATTTCGCTTTCGGTAAAATCAAGTGATAACATGTAAAATATGTTACGTATTAAAATTTACTATATATACTTAGGACATATAGGTAAGTATAACAACCATTTAAGCTTAGAAAAAATATAATCGATGCAAAGATAATGTTCATTCACCTTGAAATAAGGTGGTTAAATATACATTTCTTCATTCGTTTCAAATACATGTACTACAAAATTTTCTATAATTTAAATTCCAATTTAAGCAAATTCGAGTAGGTCATTATTTAAATGGTCGAAGAGTCCAAATATTCACTCAAGCCGATATTAATCTAACATAGAATAGATTCATCATTTTTTTAGTGTAGAAGCTTGTTTATAAGCTCTGAGATTAGTAAAATCTAAAATGTAATGATTTTACAGATTATCATTTGCATTATCTTATTTGCCTTTGCATCCACTTCATAAGGCAATATCCACTACGTAGGGCAGCAAGGTAATGTGATGATCATATGTTTACAAACTGTAGGGCAATGAACCTACAGTTTAATGCAGTCGGATACAGCTTAGGAATCCTGAAAAGACCCTGGGTGGTTGCCAGACAATCGGAGCGCAGCAACCGACTGCTTCCACGCCTGAAGAAATAGTCCCACTCATGCATTTGGCTTTTTTTCTCTGAAGGTGAAATCAGTGGCCATCTGGTTCATGGGGTTAACAGCTGTTAACATTCGTCTGCTTCAATTCAGGTGCACTATAACCCTAGTGGGTGAAAACTAATATTGAGTCCCCACTATTGTGTACCTCACAAGTACCTGCGTGTGCGCCACAAGGGGCAAACGACCTCACAGGGTGTGATACCACCCTCACAAGTTTTGGCACTTGAAGCCCAGCAATTAATCAAGTGCATCCTGTCTGGCGTGCAGTTGTGTGCGTGCCACTGTAATTCCGGGAGGTCCCGGTTGCGGCTGGCACTCATCACCCTGGGCGCGGCTTGAAGGTCACCAGCCCACAATACCAGAGGGTACCACCGCCACCACCGGAGACGCTGGCAGTGGTCAGACTGGCGGCGAAGAAGACACCCTTGGCCTGGAACTTCACCTTCCTGTGGGACCTCGGCTAGCAGGTCACGCCTTGCAGCTGCAGCTCTGGTACCAGAAAGCTCGCATGCTCCAGGATTGCCTGGTCAGTGTGCCTCTTTGAAATTTCAACAATGTTTCCTAACAAGGCTACTGCAAGGAGCTCCTGGAGAAGTGTGTGATTTTTCTTAATTTAATATAACCTGATGGTCGCGGGATCGAATCATGGCCACATTTGGGTGGAGGCTAAATGCTGGAGGCCCTATGCAATTAAATTAGGTTCGCATTGAAGATACCCAGGTGGTTGAAACTTACGGAGCCCTCCACAACCGTGTCCCTCATAATCATATCATAGTTCTGGGATGTAAAACCCCAACAGTTATCAGTATTTTTTATGGTAATCGTGTATGTTACACACGTCATTGTTTCTGCTTTTTTTTTTTCATTGACTGTTTTCACGCAACTGTGATGTTATCAGATTGTCTTCTGTACAAGGTGTGCTATCAATATAATTAAATTTGTAGACATGATGGGTTCTATGTTAATCAGGTTGCACATACAGCAAAAATGGTATTGTACAGCTGGAAACTAGACATGTCCCTTACAGTCTCTTACCATATTAAAAGTGGGTAATTTTACCAATTTGTTTTCGCAAGTCTGAAACAAGCATTAGAAAGTCAACCTCGTACTTTCTCTGTGCACATTTTTCTGTGGAATGTGTATAGCTGATTGGGTGGCCTTTCACATTATTTCAGGTGTGGTGGCCTTTTCAATAACTAAAGGTCGGAGGTAGTATGCTTCAGCACTGTTGTGTGTTGTGGTGAATCTTATTGAAGCAAACCCTTTGTTACGGGCTCGCATAACGGTCTTTAGCCTGCAGGCTTAACTGCTTACCAGCAGCACTCAGCCAAGGCTTGCACATTTCTTCTCACCTAGCCATGATGCAAGACAACAATGGGAGTTTTTGCATCCTTAGACTTTGACAGTGTCTCTGAAGACATTTTAAGGCAAGACAAATCAAAACAAATCCTTTTGCTCCAGTTGTAGCTTAACAAATACGATGGTCATGTTCCCTCTAGCAATCTTAGCTAAAGATCTGCATGGTCACTATAGAAGATTGTGTCTCTGGAGAGGAGTAGACACGGACATTAGCAAGGCTACTTTGACCTGCACAAGGACGACAAGTTAATAAATGCTGGCTGCGAGCAAGCTTTCCACCACCACCCTTCTTTCCAGGGCTGTGCTCAACTGTCCTTGTGTGGCCTGAACCCATCTGCCATCTGGCTACGTTGGCTTGGAACTCTTCCCCCCTGAAATGACAGCAACAGGAAAAGACGAAAGCAGTGACGAGTCGACCGTCATCTCTTCACAAACATCAACACTCACAAGAAACATAGGTGAGGCCTTACGCCGCAGCCTGACTTCACATCGGAAGTGGTGAAAATTGCGGGAAAATATAGTTCAACGTCCTTCCTCAAATAACTACTTTTCTCAGAGCCACAGCAGCATCATAAACAGATTGAGGTTTTTAGGCATCAACAATCATGCTGGCACTCGTTACTAGATAGCACATACAGGTGTGTGTAATTCAAAAGCAAAATAGGCTTTTTAATCTTGGTATGCTTTTCTGCATGACACGAATGTACTGTGGTGAAGGTAACCTCAGCATTCCACACGCGATTATTTAAAGCTGGACAGCTTTTTTTCTCTCTCTCTCTCTCAATCAATACAGGATTGTTGGGTGTGTGCACTTTGGCCAGTTTGGGAGATGAACATAGGTGTATGATTCAAGTACTAAACTAATCATATTAGTGGCAGTCGTTGCATTGAGGAGACTTCTGCTTATTGATAGTTTGCTGTTCTAAAGAGACAGAGTGGTTCCAAGGTTGCCTCAGAGTGGTGGTGTCGCTATCTGCAGCTCCACCAGGCAGGGAAGAGCAGCAGCCTCAGGAGGAGCTTAAGAAGGTGGAACCCTGAGGCCGTCATCCAATGAGCCGGTGGAGCACTGTGACAAGGAGACCAACACTGAGTGCGTGTTCCAGCCAGAAGGGCGCCGCGGCCGGAAAGGCGTTATGGGGGACTTGGCTGTAAGCCTGCCCGTGCCTCCGGTGCCGGTTTCTCCAGTCAAACGGTCAGCAGACCTTTGGACCTGCGAGTCACCGTTACGTCTGCAGGGTGAGGGTCAGTGCATGCCTTTGTTCTCACTTGTAACTGCAGGAGTGTTCTCATGTGAAGTTGTATTGTAGTGCTTGTTTTGCCTGGCTCCTTCCAGTTGTCCTATTCATCTGTGCTTTTCATTTCTCTCCCATTGACTGCTTCTATCAGTGTGGCGTTATTTAGTTTCCCTTGGCATTTCAAAACCTGGCAGTGCAGTTGAGTGATAGAAGGGTAGAGGGAATACTATTTGGAAAGCGATCATGTGAACATTTGGGGAGCACTGCTTTTAAGGAACTTCTCTGCTTAGTTCCCCCACACTCTCTTTTTTATCTTAGAAAACTGCTGACTTGTTTCTTGGGCACCTAAGTTAATTGAAACCTTTGCTTAGTTCAAAGGGATTGCAAGCTTTTGGCTGCCAAGTGGTACTCGAGGCACCTGAGAAAACTTGAACCAAATATTATAGTGCAGAATGCAGCCTGGAATTCTCAAAGTCAACTAATCATTGTTTTCTTTTTTCTCTCGACAAAGAAAGATAGAAGCTCAAAATTCACACGTCACAGCCATTGTATCAGCCATTGGTTGATTTGAGCCTGACACGCTTGGTCGTTACTCCAGCCTGAGCGAGAGGCTGTGACTTGTCCTCGCGGGCGCATTCTCACTGAAAAGCCGAGTATGCAAAAAAAAAAAATAGAGAAGATGCTCAAGGTCACGAGACGTGTGACGTATTTTTCTTTCCTTTTTTTTTTTTCCCCCCGTGCCATCTCTCCCTGCTTAGCTTCCAGTGCTTTTGTCGGGACAGAAGAGAGAGGATGTAGTTGCAACATGCGACAAATCTTTGTAGCTTCGCTCGTACTAGACAGATTCTACGAATTTTCGTGGCAGTGAATTCGTGAGGCAATGAGCTCCTTTAATGAATACATTCCATGGCTGCTTGAAAAAGTGTTGCAGGGCCCCTTTAAGGCTGCTCAATTTAAACCAGTACTGACAGGATTTGTACAGTTCCTTGAATCCTTGAAAACCCTTGAACTTGAAGAATGCATTTTCAAGGCCCATGAAAGTCCTGGAATTTTTTGCCATCCTTGAAAATCCTTGAATTTCATGAGCAGTGCGCTGTCATATATCAACATCACGACCTTCTAAATGTAGTAGATCGATGCGTCAACCTGTCAAACTCCCAATTTCCCAAGCAGTAATGTGACGTGGGTGCACATAGTCCAATTTTGCGAATGGGCATGGGAAAAAAGAAGTTAGTTTTGTGGCGAGGGCTGAAGCGGTGTATGTGATAGCAAGATATTACTATGTCGCACGAAGAAGGGCAAGCAACTTTATACATGCAACAGCCCGCTCAAGGAAGAAGGACGCACGAAAAGGAAGCGCAGAAGACGAGTGCTGATGAACAACTGTCACAGCTTGACACTGAAAGCATGCTGCTTAAAGGGGAACTCTGGTGCATTTTCGACCATACTGAGATAATGTTGTTTTTAAATAGTATTGACAGTCCTGCAAAAGCTTGGGTGGTTTATTTTGCCCAGGCATTCGCCAACAATTTTAATTGAGGGATAAACGATGAGTCAAAAGAGAAGCCAAACAGGGAGCTGCTCCGTCACCATGGTGGGTATCGAATAACGTCACGAGATCCGCTACACCCTGTCCCCGCCACGGCTGGCCAGGGTGTAAACATAGCTCATGTGCCTCTTCTGACGCATGAAAAGCAAATTGGCGATGTCGTTCGGCACCTGAATCAAGCTGTGCCAACTCGTCTGAACTTACCAGTGGACAAGTTCAGCGATGATTGCAACTACTCTCTGAACGCAGAAGCATTGCTTTTAGGTTTCGACCCACCGGTGCGTGAAGCATCTAACATGGCCCAAATCGATTTCATCGTTGCTCAATATTGTAAAACCAGACGTCAACGACTACTAACACGCTGCTGTGTGCAGCTGTGTGCACAAAACTGAACTGCGCTCGCGTTTTCGTCACCCCGTAGAAGAAAGCGCGTACTGCATCCATCTGCTGAAAAAACGGGTTTTTTGAAAAAGAGCAGGCCGTTACGTCACATACAAGGGGTAGCCCGCATGCACAATCGGCTACCAATTTTAAAATGTTTTTTTTTTTTTTCTGAAAAACTAAATGAGTTACGCTTGTATAATTTTGCACATATTACCACTGTACCGACGAGGGCACACGTGAAAAGTTTTATTAAAATTACCAAAAAAATGGCAGAGTTCCCCTTTAAACACCAAGAAGGATGCTAGACAAGAACACACATATATCCACAGGATGAGTGTAAGTTAACCCCTGTAACAGTTGTTACTCCTTGGTGTTCCAGCAACGTGCTGCAAGTGTCAAATGCACAAGCCACCACTCTTAATGGGGTGGTGCCATCTAATCGCGAGGCTAGAGCAAGCGTCATGTGGGTGTCTTCTGTATGCAAGTACACTCCACACTAACGATTGGACTTGGAAAACATTTAGAATATATTTCAAGTCACTTATCAAGCGTACGTAAATGCTCATTCTCCTAATTGAGGCCCATTGCGAGCACATCCAACACGGACGTAACTCTATAGGGCAACGAAAGTTGTAGTCACCACTCTTAATGGGGTGGTGCCATCTAATCGCGAGGCTATAGCAAGCATCATGTGGGTGTCTTCTGTATGCAAGGACACTCCACACGAACGATCGGACTTGGAAAACATTTAGAATATATTTCAAGTCACTTACCAAGCGTACGTAAATGCTCATTCTCCTAATTGTGGCCCATTGCGGGCACATCCAACTCTGACGTAGCTCTATAGGGCAACGAAAGTTGTAGTGATGTCACACCAGATTTGTAGTGAGGTGAGTGACCTCCGAACTTCTGCCACGTGCATACCGGCAAAGCATTGTGGAGGCTGCAGCTAGCTACGCGTTTGTTTTAGAGGTGCTTGTATAGCACTTGTGTGCGTGAGCAGACGATACTCATCACGGCGTGTGCACTGATCACGTGACTAAGTCAGCTACACTGCTACGTACCTGACCAACTCTGTGCCCACTAACAGGAACTGAAAATTCTCCATATCAAAAAGGTGATAAATTATATAACAAGAAGAAATTAATCTTGGTGCGTGTATCGTGTTTGTGGAGCTGTTGTAATTAAAGCTTGCAGGAAAGAGCGCACAAGCCACAAATATTGTGGCACCACCCCTTTAACCCAACTATACATACGCGTTGAAGCCCAATAGTGGGCAACTTCCTTACGCCTAGGAGAGTGAGGGAGAGCGTGCGAGAAGTTATTAAGACTAGATTTTATTTTGTTACGTTTGCGATATCTCTATATTATTGTAAGTGCAGTAACATCTGTCTTTTTTTTTTTTAATTTTAGATTGAAGAATTCCAACTTAGCATGCCGCTTTGAGCCCTTGAAAAGCTTGCAACAGGTCCCTAAAAAGCCCTTGAATATCCTTGAATTATCGCTTTGGAAACCTGTACGAACCCTGCACTGCTTTGGATAAATTCAGTTAAGGGGACATAGGTACAGTCGAACCCCACTACAACGAAACCTGACAAGGCACAGAAAAAATTTCGTTTATGCAAAAATTTCGCTGTAGTGAAATTGAAAAAACATAGCTGATCTGAGCTAGCAAAACAAAGGAACGTTTATTCTGAAAATTCAAAAAATGTCCGCTGCTTCTTAATCTTTCTCAGCAGCGTCACGTCGCGATTCTCACCCATTCATTGCGAGGCGGAAATGTTGTAGGCCCGTGTGCTCAGATTTGTGTGCACATTAAAGAACACCAGGTGGTCGAAATTTCCGGAGCCCTCCACTACGGCGTGTCTCATAATCATATGGTGGTTTGGGGACGTTAAACCCCACAAATCGATCAATCATCAATTTATTGCGAGGTGATGGTGAAAATCACGCCGAAACAACGCCTAAAGCCGCCTTCGTGAACGAACAAAACAGTTGCTTGAACACGTTAACACCAGCAGCTATCCGCCGTCAAAAGTATCCTACAACACCGAGATGAAGGCAGGGTATCATGGAGCGGCAACTTTTGCATTATTCTATTCTATTCTTATTATCTATTACTCGCAGCTAGCTAATTTTGTTGATAATGCAGATGAACAGCCACTCCGATTAGTTACTACACTGGCCAAGCGCGAACATAATGATAAACATCGGAATCAGAAAAGGCATCGTGCCGCGGTTGCACCAAGCAGCTGCATGAAGGAAACCATCAACTGAGCGACCGAGCTTCAGCTTCGGATCGTCTGCGGCTCAAAAGCACCAGTGGCAAAAGCAGGGAAGTTGTCACACCGGTCCCGTTAATTAGGGAGGCAATCGCCGGGTTAATTCCAAGGGCCGAAGTATTGGCCCCCCGAACGGCACCACGAAAGCGTGGACAATTTAGAAGTGGTCCTTTTTGGCGCGCCAGCGGACGCCGGCTGTGGCCCAAAGAACAAGTCAGAGCCGAGAGTTGATAAACAAACAAAATTATATTCTCAATAATGGCAGATCGAAAACAATACACAATAATGCACACTCCACAATAGTTGCATACAATATGTCACCAGTCAAACAACGTACTACACAGTACAATCAGCCACACTCGAAACAACGGACACAGACAACAACACACACTACAATGCAGTCGCATGCATTGAACAACCAAGACACTTAAAGACTAAAGAGATAGAAAACCTATTCAGTCCAAAGTTCTTGGAACCAAAGTCTAGATGATACTCTTCCGAGGATCACTCACTCCAAGTCCAGCGTTGTTGTCGTTCCGCAGCCCCCGAAGTTTCTCTTCCAGGAAACCTCACGTCTTCAATAGGCCACTCTCCAAGTCAAACTTCTTCGCCCGAACACGTCGACTTCACACACGCAGCGGTTGCCACGCGTCTTCGCTCGATAGCGGAAAACACACACTCTTGCCTGTAGCTCGAGTCGTCACCCCTCAGGTGGAATACATCCTCTTCTCCTGCTTTGTCTCTACGGACAAAACCTTCGCCGACTCCACGGCGGTATACCCTACGCACTCTGGCGCTAACTTCCGTCTTCTCCTGCTTTGTCCCTACGGACAAAACCTTCGCCGACTACACGGCGGAATACCTACGCGCTCTGGCGCTAAGTTCCGTCTTCTCCTGATCTCTCGTCTCCGCTGCTCGGTTAAATACCTTCTGCGCGAGATTCCAGAAGGTTCTCGTCATTTCGTCGGCGCGATACGCAGCGAAGGCTGGGGAGAGGGCGAGACGGTTGGAATGCCCTCCGCGATGGATGACTCAACCCGGCGTGACCACGCCTCTTTCGTTCTAGAAATTTCGCGGCCTTGCTCGGCCGCCGATGTGGGGTGAGGAGGTTCGTCGGCGAAGCCGCGCTTCCGAGGGGAGAGCGCGCGCCCGGGGAGCCTTGGATGTTTGTTTTCCTTTTTTTCTCTTTTGACCTCCCTGCGTCTCTCCCGCGCGTTATCGCAAGAATTTGGCGGCGCGCCCATTTTTAGCGCTCGTTCTGTGACAGCAGTCTCATTGCCATTGCTACCGAGCAGTGGTGGCGCCCATGCTTGCTGAACAGGAGCGGTATAGCGGTGATTTTTGGTGGTGTCAATGCGTGTTTTAGACTTTGTTGGCGCATTTTCAGGCTCTGAAAATGCATCGAAATGTTACAGATTGGGTTTACTGCGTAGAAATAAGTATCTGAGCCTGGAATTGCATTGCAAAATTTCGTTGAAGCGAGACGATCAAAGAAAAAGTGTTCGTTGTGGTGACAATACTTATGCTTTGACTCCTATGGACTGCCGAGTGGGAATCCTGAATTTTTCATTGTAGCGGAAATTTCGTTGAAGCGGCGTTCATTGTAGTGAAGATTGAAAACCTTGTGAAACTAAATAGAATAGTCCAGTTTTTCATGCTGATTTCAAATGTGCAAGAGTTTTCTTGGAAATAAACTTAGCGTTTGAGATGTACTAAGCTGCCTCTCTATTGTTTCGGACACAACAAGAAAAAAAGCCATTCAGTAGAATATCATTATCAGATAGTTGATAGTATGACATTCATTAATCGCAATGCTGTAAACAGTCTTTGAATCAGGTCTTTATCATTCTGGGATAATGAAAAGTAAATGTATGTACCGTGATTAACATAAGGAAGGAAGAAAATTAAGCTTTAGGAAATCTATGAGCATAAAATGAGAATTTTATTCTAACACTTTCTGATACTCAGTTTCTGCTTTATGCTGAAAAAATGATTTATGCTCTAGCATTTTAGATCATGTGATATCACTCCAGCCAGCTGAGTGACCCAAAGACATTTCAGTTTCAGCTTATACTCGTTCCACAGATCGAAATACTTATGAAATGCTGATCTTATTAGACATAATTTAGGCATTACATGTGAAAGAATAGCTGTAAATTTCAATAATGTGATTAAAAAATCACTTTTTCTATTATGATCTTTTTGGTCTTCACAAATGATGTCCCTCCTTGATTCATACATTTTGCTCCTTCATGTCAGAAAGTATTATCCTTTTTTTTTTTTTCATTGTCTCTCTGCTTATGTGTTTTTGTCTTTTATTTTTATCTCGCAGCTCAACCGCAGCGACAGTGACAGCGCCATGCCACTGTATCGGAAGAGTGGCCCTTTCCAGAGAAATTCCATGGAACGTAGAAGCCTGCGGTGCAAAAAGGTGAGCACACCATTTAAGTCTCACAAGATGATAGCATATCTTCGTGGTCTTCTTTAAAGCACAGCGTTTACATTAAGGGGGGAGGTGGCCTCGAAAAAAAGCTTTTTTGTTTGTTGACCTAGAGCAGCGAAATTTTGCTTGTATACTCATAAGTGTCTTGAATAGGGAAATATGCAGTTTCATCATAATACCTGGAATAGTTCTCAAGTTACATCATGCTACGTGGTTCGACTTATATGGTCTCCTCGTGGAAAGCCTAGCGCTGTAACAAAGTATGCCAGGAAGCTGCAAGTGGTGTTGATCTTTACTCAAACGAAGACTATTGGGTTTGGCAATCTCAGAGTACATGGCATGTGCGAGTCTTCTAGAAAAAAATTCTGAGCCATAAACAAGAATTCAAAGATTGTGAGAGACCCCCAAGAAATGTTTTGGAATTCGGGAACAAAAAATCTGCATCAAAATCCGTCCAGTCATTCCCGTGCTACACTTTCCCTAAGCAATGCGCAATGTCCAAAACACACTTGAGAAAAAGCCAGTCGAAGTTTTCGACAGGCTTTTTTCGGCGAACATTCTTGTTTTTGGTTGGATATTGATGAAAATTGGCACAGATACTAAGAATGACCTCACAGTGCTTGCATAAGGCTTCCGAGCTGATAGCACAAATACTTAATGAGAGTCAAATTATTTCTTCAATGAACCTCGTGGAGGGGCTGAGCATAATGCCAAAAAAAACAGTATTGAGAAAACTGGTTTGAAGTTTTAACTTCTCATTGCGTCTCTAAAACACCTAAAAATGTGATCTCAGTTTTGTCTTGTGATATTCGACTTCTCAGGCATGTGGGTCTCTGCCCAGTGGGTCTTTCATTAACATAATTAAGTACTTGATTACAAATCATCACTGAACATTTCTTTATATAGAGAGAAGATTATTGCATCAGAAAAATGGCTCACACCCTGGCGGCCTATGCCTTCTTTCCAAATAACAAGGTGATGGGCAGGAGACTGGTGGCACAGTAATTTTTTATCAGTTTATTTAATGACGCGAGACGGGCATATAAAAATTCGTGCCCCTGCTTCATACATGCTCTTTTGCCACTCTACCCGTGAAACGCATCATCATACGGCCGGTCGCGGAAACTCTAATCTTTGAGGCTTTCATTGTCTCAGAACATTCATAGACGCTCGTGGTGATACCAAGCACGTCTAAATCGCATCTCAAAAGCTTATTGACAGCACTCTATATGACCGTGGAGTGCGTGGACAGTGCAGCCAGCGCGTGATGCACTTAGCGGCGGCGTTCGCTGACGATGCGCGAAATGTGTAGCTACGACGACAAAAAAAATGGCGCGCTCTGCATGCACTTGGTATCGCACTTTCGAGTGACGACGCGCGAAAGCTGTTAGCCGCTGTTCCGAGCAATCCTTAGCATGACTGTGGGGTCCACTGCCGATGCGTAAAATGCCTGTCCACGGTTTCCAGGAGCTGAAGAGTGATACGCTTCGTTGCTTGCGAAGAAGCATGTCGCCACGAGTGCGCTTGCACGTCGTTCTTTCACGCAGTCTCGCCGTCAACGGAGGTTGGCCTAAAGACGGCTCCGATGACGCGCCGCGCTCGTGTGGACCGTGCGCCCACTCGTAGTAATCTTATCGTGCATCCGCTTACGTCTCCCAACTAAAGCGTAATTATATTCTAAGTGATTGTCAAGTCATGAACACGTCACGAAGTAGCGATTTTCAAGAGCCATGTACCTCGCGACGCACAAGCAGCAGAGAATCTCCCGGAGCGAGCATCGGGCCAATGGCGGGGCGGAGCTGAGGCAACATGGCGGCCACAGCCAATCAGGGGCCTTGAAACGACCTTGAAACATTTGCTTTCTGTGCGTTTATTTTTAAAGGGACGAGCCAGCTGAGGCGGGAGATTTAAACACGAATAATTGCTCGTTCCAATAAGCCCAAGAAAGCCAGCTCTCGGCCACTCCATCGCAAAGCTGTAATTTTTTGAAAATCACTGTTTTCTCGCAATTTCCAGGAAATTGTTTCGCTACCTAGGAGGGTGAAACGAATTTTCTGAAGCAGTTTTGCGCAGTTTTCAGTGTAGATATTTTGTAATCAGGTAGAAAAAGGGTTTCAGAAACTGAGAACTTCAGCTGGATATTCAATAAAGTTATTTCATCATCATCATTTTCAAAAAATTGATTTTTTTGCCATTTTTCGCAATACCAAGCCACGTCTCTCCTTAAAGGACCTCTATGCTATAATCATATTGTCATCTTTGCATTGCAGTAGTCTTAAATTTGTTTGAACATAGCTTACACATACATGTGATATTGCAGAGAAATTGGTTGCAAGACATGGCTATGCATTACAGTCAGCTAGAGAATTGAAGCTGTGTTGACTACTTATTTTGTTTAACTATTGTAGAGCCAAAATTATTGTTCTATTGAAGTGGACAGGTATCTCATTTCAGGGTAGCTTGTCAGCACCAGTGGGCCTTGAGGTATACAGGTTGAACCCCTTTATAAGAGACACGTACTGGGGAGCAGTTTGTGTCTCTCATAAGCAGGATACCACTTTTTCATATCATACTCAGTCTATATTTTATTGTGCCCACACTAATGCTAAAGTAAGCACAAAAGAAGGCTATATACGGTTACAAAATATTTATTTTTCAGAATTTGCTTTCAAACCACTTTCCTTATAAAGTAGTTCTCCATGGTTGGTTGTTTTAGGGCTGTGTCTATCCCATTTTTCAACACAGCTCCTTCCAGCCTGCTCACAAGGTCAAGGGCTTCATGGCCGTCAGGCCAAAGCTGAATGTGTTTCCCAACTTTGCCCAGCACTGTCATTGCTTCACCAGATGTCATTGGCGGGGTACTGTCCTCACTGTACGATACATCCGTATCGGTGTCTTCTTCCTGTTCCCCTTCCTGCACCATTCTTACAATGCTTTCATCAGACAGGTCTTCAGTTACCGCAAGGTTGTTGTCTGCCTCAACAAAGTTCAGGAATGTGCCAGACTCACAAAATCTTCTTTGAATAAGTGGCCGTGATTCTGGCTCAACTGCACATTACAGGTCTTTGTCTGCAACATCCTCCTCTTCTTCCTCCTGCAGATCAAAACCGGCTTTGCGAAAGCTCCCTGTCACGGTGCTTCTCTGAATATCATTCCATGAGCCTGTTAACATCTCAATCGCTGTTCTCAAATTGATTGTTGTCTCACGCAGCATGTTGAACAACAGGCATTGAACAAGTCTGACTCTGTATTTGATTTTGACTGCATTAATAATTCCTTGATCGAGGGGCTGTAGCACAGATGTGCAGCCTGGTGGGAAGTACCTAAGCTGAACAGCTGTCTAGGAACAGTAGAACTCTTCTCTTTTTCATAACCATCTTGCGATCGAAACTTGCTGGCGATTTGTTAAATTTTTCCGATGTCATCCAAGTAGCCTTGTTTGCGGTGTACTCAACATTGAATGAAGTTCTTTAGGCAGCGTGGGTTTTTCTATTTGCCTATAACTAAGATTTTTTCTCTCTGTTTCTTCAATATTTGTGCAGAACATAGCAGTAATGCAATCTTCCGACTTTTTGCCTTCACTGCAATCTTGCTTGTATAAGGCAAATGTTCTTCCAGGACTCGTCCAGATTGAAGATATCGCTAGCCTTCCACCCCCTCAGCAAAGTTGGCAATGTCTCTTCTTTCCATTGCTTGACGGAGTTTTCATCGGCAGATCTGCTTTCGCCACAAACACTTTTGTAGCTGATGCCATGTCGGCGCTTGAACCTGTCAAACCGTCCCTAACAGGTCTCAAACTCAATGTCAAGACCGAATGCACGTTGATTGACTTTTTCTTGAATTAATGGTCTGTTGAGCGGGATGTTCTTACTCCGTGCATCCCGTATCCACAGAAGAAGCACCTCTTCTACGGCAGGATGGGATGACTTACGCAGTGTGGACCGGCAGGCTCCTGTTGGCGCTTCTTGAAAAGCTTCTCTCGCTGAGCCCAAATCCCGCTAACAGTTGACAAGCTAAATTTTCTGGCGGCATCTGCCTGCGTCATGCCACACTTTATGTCTGCTACAATGTCGAGCTTTTTTGACACCGTGAGGCAAGTAAGGCGTTTGACGGAGCATTCTGCCATGCTGAGGCAGCGAAATCCAGCGCTGTGGTCATGGCGTGGTGGCCAACCAAGTCTAGGCCAGTAGCAGCATTTGTTGCGCACCGATACTGGCGGCCAGCAGTGAAAGTTGATAGCAATCACCCCATCACACTATCACAAAGCGGCCACGAAGCGTAGTGATCACGGCGTGACATCCGGTGGTGAACGGCAGCGATACGCCTACTGCAGGCGATGCGGCAAAGCACGTCTAGCGTCTCTTGTGAATCGTTGCTGGCAGCCAGTGGTGAACTGACAGCGACGACGGCAATCACAAAATGCACCCTACCAGCAACTGTACGGCTCTGAAGCATGGCAGAGGAATCGTGAACTGGATTGATGCTACGAGCATTCGTTTAATAACGTGGGCCATTCGGGCCGGGGACCTGAGCGTCACCAAGCTCGTGAGAGAACAAAAGCTTTTTTTTTTTTTTTTTGCACTTGCAGTGAAGCTTGGCCTCCGAGACTCGAAACTCACTTTTTTTTCGCGCTGTTTGTGTGAGAGTTTCAATTATAGCCTCTGAGACTTGCAACTCTTTTTTTTTTTTCTCTCATTTCTGGCTTTCGTTCGGCTTGGCTCCTGGCATGCTTTGTAGCCTTCGATATTTTTCAGGAAAGCAAGACAACGGTGATGGAGCGGCTGTAGCTTGTCAAGCAGCGCAGGGCTGATCGCGGTGTAACGCTTAAAATCACGTAACGCTTAAAAAACGATTCGCGGTGCACTATTCGTGGTGCTATTTTTAGACTTGCGGAGAACACACATGTGGGGCGTTTTAATTGGAAGATTTCTGCAATGTGTTCACACTGCGTGCTCGCGGTATTGGCTCTTCAGGTGCCTGTGAAGTGCCACACGTGGACGTGTTCGTCTCTTGGCGGTAAGGCTTAAGTGCATATCAGCAATGTATACCAGTTTCGAAGACCTTTTATGATTGTTTTATAACCGACTGATCTACTAAACATTTACTGAGGCTATAATAAACAAGGTTTTCATAATCTATTGTTTTTTCTATATTCCAAAAATAGACACAAGTCGAGTTAGCGGTTGATGGCGCTTCATTCAGGTTATAATGTCTGTTACAAGCGATGTTATTGACAAAAAACTCACTGATATCTTGTCCTTTACAACCGATTGTCTTCATTATCCACTGTCTCTTACAAAAGAAGTCAAATTAATGAGAGAGATAGGCTGGCGTACCAAAAGTGTGAATGTTGTCTGTTATACCCGTTTGTCCATTACATCCGTGCTTCTTATAACGGGATTCAACTGTAGAGGGAGGTGTAATCATAGCATCGTCTTCGTACGATCTCAGTCAATTGGCGAGTCCTCTCGTTTGTCGTCGTTCTCTCATTTGTCAGTGTTGGCATTAATTTCAAAGGGATAAAGTGAATGTGTTCATTGTGTCTTCTTTGGTGCAGTCAGCTGCTCATGGAGGCAAGGCGGCAAGTCACACGTCTGGGGCACGGACATCCTGGATCTTGCATTGGACCTGCAGGCGTCGCAGACACGGCTGCAGCTGCTGCAGCAGGACTTGGCTCGCCTTAGGGAGATGAAGAGGCGTTTGGAGGACACAAAAGCCAGGGGTGAGTTACTTTTTGCACATTGCAGAGCAAAACACGCATTTCCCAAATCTCTATGATACCAATTCGAAGGGAGCACGCAAAATATTCGTATCATACCGAATTCTTATGAACCAAAAACCAATTAAAGCTGATCATGAAAATGATCAAGAACTTTATTGAGGTCAACTATTACTTGCTGAAAAAAAGTTCATGATGTTCTTTTGAAATTTCCTGCCTTCACGGCCTCTCAATAAAGGACCGTGGATTTTTCACTTATGCTGCTGGCACTTAAAGCGCATTCACACTAGGCATCAAAGGGAGTGAAAGCGGCAAAACTTATTGGATGTTCACTCGCTCTGCCGTTGAAGCGGCCGGAAAAACATGCCGCAAAGGCGCCACGAAAAAAAAAAAAAATAATCAGTCACGCAAGAGAATTTAAGAAAAGATGCCAGGGCGGCCGCGAAACCATGTCTGCGCCTGCCGAAAATTATTCAGATTCATTCTGCCTACTGCCGCCGCTTTCCCTGCATGAGAATTCATTCCATTTCGCCCATTTCTAGAGCATTGAAATTCATACAGAGTTCTAGTTATGCATGCAAAGCACTAAAAAAAACAGTTTGCACCTGTACAAATTCCGTTTCGAAAGATACACCAGCAGAAACAACACGAGCAGATGCAGCGGCAGCGACGGATTTTGCCGGAATCGCAAAAGCGAGACATGTTAAGGCATGCGGACTCGCTGCTGCTGCACCTTCTTCTACTTCTTGTGTTCTCGGCGATCATAATTCAAACCAGGCTCTTGATAAACATGTTTTGTCAAAGCTGTGAGCTTTGTCATGCTGCGCAGCTAGTTCGCGATTGCACCGACGCGAGCCTTTGCCACCATGTTGAATTTGCTGCTCGTTGTTTACATTACGTGGTTTGAGAGTTAGTGCAGCGGGTTTAGCTCAAGCCACGAAGCAATAAATAGCCGATATGCTATCGCGAGGCAGAAAGATTGGTCTCAGGCCTATCTTTTCGCGTCAGCGTCGCATTGTGGTTCTCCGGACCAGGGAAGCGAGGGAAATTCCCGTGCGTTTTGTCGCGTTCATCACTGCGGGCATGTAGCCATAAATTTTCTCCTATGGGGGGGAGGGGGGGGCACCACCTTTATTTTGGGAAGGTTACCCCCAAACGGCCATAGTTCGCTCTCCATGCCATGGCGAAAAAAATTTGAGGGAGAGGAATGTGTTTTGTGTGCCACCCCTGGCTACGCCTCTGGTTCACTACCTTTGAGGTACGGTGTGAATGGGCCTTCCTCCTACAGACAAGCGGCGTTACATCATTCCCGTGCAGCAGTCGATCGCCGGTTCGTATCATCCACAGTGGCTGAAGAAACTGTGCAACACCAAATTACCGCGTATTTGATATAATGTAGTGCATCCTAAAAAACCTTAAAATTTGTATCATTGCAAAATTCGCATGAGCCCTAATCGTATTATAGAGATTATACTGTAATTGGTAGGCACTGTGTCTGTCATTCACATAAAATCAGGTTATCAGGCACTGATAGTAACATGATGCTTCATGTGACCACAATGTCTTTTGGGCCTGCTTTCCTGCTATTGTGTTTTTTCTTGTCTGCATGTGTGCTCATGGTTACACCACCGTAGAAAATTTATTCTTGCTGCAAACTAAAATATGCACTTCCTTAGCAGCATTTCTCTCTGTTTATGAGTTTGAACTGTGCCATCAGATGATGCCACCATCCTGGTTGCTCTGGAATTTCGGGGACCAAACAAACTCCCTGTTGACATTGTCATGACTTTCTAGCAAGTTACGTCACGCAGCACAAGCTTAGGTCTACTTTACTGATTTTACTTATTCATAATGCTTTATTGCCTAAGTATCGTATTTATTCGAATATAGGTCGACTTTTTTTTTCCGAAAATGTTGTTCATAACCAGCAATCGACCTATATTCATGACCAAAGAATCTTTACCTATATTCGCGATCAAACCAACCAAGAACACCGAGCTTATGGCGTTCAACTGCCGCACGTAACGGGATTCAACTCCCTCCTCCTTTTTGACTACCTAAGTAATTGAGAAAAAAGTTATTCATTCAGTAGTCGCATATCGCCCCCGCAAAATGCAGGCGCTCCGCCGTGTTTGCGATGAAACCCATGAGTTCCCTAGGTATTGGCCGTGAAGTCCCCAGTCCCTAGACTGCCTTCTGGCGTGCAGCCGCGCTACTGGCGTGAGGCCTCGCGCTTTGTTAATTGTACAATCGGCGTGACGGTTCGCATTTGCTTTAGGCGCTGCGCCATGCTCCCGACTGGCCTGCAGAAATCAGGCGCCTTCTTCTAACAACCACCACCTTTTAATTGTGTGTGGTTGCGACGATGTCACGTCACCAGAGCTACACAGGTGACTTCAAGTACCAAGTTATACTTTTTACCGAAGACTCGAGCATAATTGGGCCGTGCGGGGCGAGTTCTGTGTAAACGAGATGATCAGGGGTTGCCAAAAGCAGTGTGACCGTATGTTTGCATGCAAATGTCGGCTTCGTGCCTTTCGCAACCCAGCAATCAAATCGGCAGCGGTGGCAGCAAGGATGACGTCGTTTGGAAAGTCTCGGATGTTTGCGAAGAATTCGATGTCGACATCATCTTGCACTTCTGACAAAATGACGGCCCTGGCAGCGATTAGGGCACTAAGTTATGTAAATAAAAGTGTGCTACGTTTTAATTTGTCTGTTTCTAAACTAAGAAAAAACATTGGTTGACCTATATTCGAATATTTTTCTTTCTCTCGTAGAACACTATAAGTAGGGGTCGACCTATACTCGCGCCCGACCTATTTTCGAGTGAATACGGTATCTTTGATGGTGCTGCCATTCGCTGAGTAAATATTTCTGCACTATTTCCAGGCGAGACTGAAATACCTGCCTGGTTGGCTGATGATGAACAATTGCGACAAGTACTGGCAGCAGCAGATCGCCAGGTGAGATATTTAAGCCTTTTGTTGCAAAGTGAAGCTGAAGGGATAAACTGCACTCAGAACGCCACTCTTTTTTTCTGCTGCAGGCCTCAAAGCAGACGGTGGAGGAGAAGAAGACAGAAAAATTGCTCAAGAAAACTTCTCGGGAAATATACAGGTTGCGCAAGAGTCGTAAGAAACAACCTGACATGGCGTTCTTCAAGTACGTTGTTTTTTTTTTTTTTTTTGCTTACTATGGTTCAAAGTATATGTCCAAAGTTTCTTGCCTCAAAAATTTTGGTGCTCACGTTTGTGGTCATCAGCGGCCTTGTCCTCAAGCCCGGGTCAAGTTGTCAAAACTCGTGTTTGTGGGCACCAGAATCCATGTCCTTGGGCCAAGTTATCACTAGTAATGTTCATGGTTGTGTTTATCAGTAGCCTTGTCATGAGATCAAGTTATTGTTGCTCATGTTAGTGTGGTCAGCAGCATTGTCCTTAGGGCGAGCTATCACTGGTCATGTTTGTGGTCACCAACATCCTTGTTGTTCGACCAAGTTATCACTGGTTATGTTAGTGGTCGTTGTCATCAGCAGCCTTATCATCAGATCAAATCATTATTGCTCATGTTAGTGTCATCAGCAGCCTTGTCCTTAGTGCGAGCTATCACTGGTCATGTTTGTGGTCACCAACGTCCTTGTCATTCGACCAAGTTATCACTGGTTATGTTAGTGGTCGTGGTAATCAGCAGCCTTATCTTCAGCTCAAGTTTCTATCGCTCATATTAGTGCCATTAGCAGCCTTGTCCTTAGGCCAAGTACAATCACTGCTCATGTTTGTGGTCACCGACTTCCTTGTCCTCAAGTTGAGGACCTTTTTTTTTTCGCGTCGGCATTTCGCGTCGGCATTCGAGAAACATGTCGATACTGTTACCTCGAATGACTCAAGTCTGAACACTGATCCTGAAATATTGGGAGTTTGTTCAACGGGTATGTTTCAACACATACTGTGACTGCACGGGTTACTTCAAGGCAATGAATGCTTGAGAACAATCTCGTCTTTACATGTTACTTGAACGGAGCGTTATCAATAGCAGTAGGCAAGTAAATAATGCGTGCACCACTTTTAGCAGTCACAAACATTTTTCCTTGCTAGCCATGGCCCCTTGCAAAACGTTCTCGAGCCACGTGTCTGAAACCCCTGCTTTAACGTTATAGATTTTGTGCTGCCATGCGTGGGCCACATTTATGGGGACAAAATGAAAAAAAAAATGCCCATACTACATGAATTTAAGTTTGTTTTAAAGAGATCCTTGAAGTCGCCATTAAATTATTGCTCTGTTGTCTTTCGCCACAGAGTGCATCGTGAATGCAGCTTAGTGCTGCAGATTTTCTTTTACTTGGCTTAAGATTTCTGAGTGCATGTATTGCACAGTACTCTCGTATTTAAACGCAACATCAAATTTTTTAGTATAATGGCTGGTATGCACAATTGCTCATAACAACCATGTGATGTCATGACGAATCTAGTTCGGAAAAATAATGTTGCCTCTGATATACAAGTTCCAAGTCAATATTACTCCAATTTGACCCAAACTATAAATTGTCCTATTTCAGTTCATAAGAACTGTAAACCTAAGTAAATAGTATACCACTTTGCTCCAGCCTCGCCGCGGTGGTCTAGTGACTAAGATACTCGGCTGCTGACCCGCAGGTTGCGGGATCGAATCCCGGCTGCAGCAGCTGCATTTTCAATGGAGGCGAAAATGCTGTAGGCCCGTGTGCCCAGATTTGGGTGCACGTTGAAGAACCTCAGGTAGCCAAAATTTCCAGAGCCTTCCGCTACGGCATAGGAGCCAAACAAATGTGTGGCATGACGTTCACCTAAAACTTGTTGTCTCATTTTTTTGTTGTACTGTTTTGTTTTTGTTTTTTTACATTGTGGTTTATGGGCGCTATCCAAATGGTGTGCGGTTTTTCCCACCAGAGAAAAAATGGCCTTCTTCACGCGGGCCCAGTCCACCGTCCCCGTGCTTCCTCCCGAGGCAGACATCGCCGAGGAGGAAGGGGCGAGCACTCCAGGAATGCCTGCTGCCGCGTCCACCCCACAGCGTTACGAGTACACCGTAGATCCCGTATTGGGCGTGCAGGTGTGACATCAAGACACCCAAGTGCCTCGAGTCTATAATATAATGGCGACACACCGCCACGCCACACACTGAAACATCGATCAAAGTACGGCCTCGCATGAGGAGCAAGTCTCTCACGGGGCCAGCTAGCCATCGGCCGACCACCTGAGCCGAGCGCCTGGAGCCCGAGCGTCCCTTCGGAGCTTGTGTACGTACCTGAGACCACCTCAAACACCATAGCCGCCGCGCCGACCATGGCTGCCACTCTAAGGCCAAGCCAAGGTCAAGCCGTAGCCAGGCGGTGCCCAGCCTGCGTCCCGGTGTAACGGTTTCGGTCACGGACACTTAACGAAGCACCGCTGCCCACCAACACACGTCTTACCTCTTTGCCGCAGAAGTGCCTTACAGTTCTGTGCCTACTGTAAATTATTTGGATACTTTTTTTTTTTCTTGTGATAAAGTACAAAAAGGGATTGATGCTGTTGGCCTTACAATGTACAGGAAGGAGCCATGTGTAACATCACCACTATTTTGGACCGTTTTTGCATTGCTCCAACTGGCCTCCCGCACCAAGACATCTGTGCCTTGGGACACAACACCCTCTACTTTTTGAACAATAAAGGTAGAATGCTGTCGTATCGTCGTATCTGAAGGTTCTTTTCTTTTCTCTTTAGCTCTTTTGAGTCGCAGTATTTCCCAATATGTGCATATAGGTAAGCACAGGTATCTTGGTTGTAGATTGTAATGCAAGGGGTAACTTTTAATTTCATCCAAGAAGAAAAAAGTTATTATTTTAACTTTAAGTTGTTCAAGTGAATACGGTAGTTCCCTTTGTCTTTGCAGTACTGTTCCACACCCCCTACAAAAATTCTATGTGTGAAAGGAGGAGGCAATAGGTGCCACAGAGGTATGTTGGGTAGCTTGTGCATGCTCAAGGAAAAGAATGGCAGTCCTTGCGTTGGCTGGAGTTTTGCCTTTTAATTTTTCAATTCTACAGAGTGGATTCAGAGTACCTTAAGTGAACGAAATAGATGTTTTGCACATGAACATGCATAAATTATTTGTGAATTCAAATTGAAATGAACTTCAGTGCACTTCCCTTTGTAATTTCGTAGTTTCACTCAGCCTGATAGTTTTACGATAGCGGAGCACGCTATCCACAGCACCAAAGTTGCATTCTGTGAAGGCTGTAAAAACAAGCTTTTTATACCTACCATTGCCTTCTCGCACAGTGTGCTCTTGGTAAAGTGTAGAAATGTGTTAAGACCGTGGGTAGCTCTGTAGCCTGGGCAAGGTAAATGACATGCCATTAGTACCCATCGCACCATAGAGTTTTCTAAATATACACTAGAGGAATCTTTGGCGCTAGTGTCTATGGGAGCTTCAATGCATATGGCGCCTCAGCGAGCATGGGAATCATGGGTATGACATTCATTTGCCTAGTCTTCATACTTTACGTTCCTTCTGACTTCGCGTGGCTTGAAGCTGCTTTGTCACGAAAAAATAATCGGTAAATGTTTGGCAGTTGCGCTTCACCACCTTAATTTTTTAGGCTACCCCGTCAAATCGCGTCAACAAGTTAAAACGGTTTGTTCTTTCCTTCGAAACAAAACCAAAACACAGCAATTAAAGAAGCCACAAGTGCGATTCGCTGCCAGCAAGCACGAAGACTAGGCAAATTCATGCCATAACCATCATTCCCATGATCTCTGAATGATCGCAGCGCCAGTGTCCCCTCTAGTTATTTTAGGAAACTCTATGGCAAACACTACACGGACCTACTCCAAGCTTAAAACAGCTCTCCTGTAACAGTGAATTTTGCTCCAACATGTTTTTCCTTGCGCCATTCTGTGACCCTCCTTCCCCGTCCCACTTTGGAGTCTTTGGGATATGATCACTTTACATACGCTATATAATCACCGTGCATACGACGCATGGAGCCACGGCGACTCACTCTATTCTGTTATTACGCAGAACCTCACCACATATGCAGACACGCCTCAAAAACAGCAACCACAAACGAGGATAAGAACGTGTGTGCAGGCGGCCCCGACAGCATGCACCGTCGATGTTGTATAATCAGAGTTGTTCACTTCCCTTACTAGGCGTGTCCAATTTAATCGATTTCCCGCATACATGCTGGAAATACCCTACTAAGTCTGCACATCGAGCTATATCGTCCATAATAAAACAACAGCCATTATATTTAGTACGCCGAAGTATTCTCCACGCTGTCTTTTTTTTTTTCCTCTACGTTTGCGCGAGTGGGCGCCCGTTGCACCTTCTTTATCGATGCAAAGGTTATTAGGGGCGAGACGAAGCCACATCTAGAAGCGATATATTGCGCCTTCAGCAGTGCAGACACAATCTGTCATCAGCGTCCGACTACCCTTGATAATTGTATAATTCACATACTGTGGACTAGTACAAAAACGCGCATAACGGCGTCAACTCGTCAATTACAGTTTGATTGAGCTGTCCGCGAGAACCCTTATTACGCAGGCTGCGAATGAACGTCGTCCACGTGCGCAGATCCATAATGAGGACCCCTGCAATCGTCACTTCCGTCACGGAGCCAACATAACCTCCGCGGGAGCGCAAAAAAAAAAAAATTAGCTCCGAAGATCCGCACGTTTTCTCGAACGCAAAATTACACACGCAACGCTCTCCATGAGATGGCGAGACAGAGAAAAACTCCCAAGCATTTCCCCGAGGGTGAACATGGTTAAGTGCGAATACACGGGGTGATGCTATGAGGGGTATTCATTAATTCGCACTATTATATTTATTAATCACACCATAATGCCTTTATGGTGTAATGGTTCCTGGGAATCGCAATTTGATCACACGGGGGAGTTTACGTTAACGCACTGGCGAATGCCAACGGATTTTAACTTTACTCCCCCTCACGACCCGCTCTCGACGGGAGACTGAGAGAGAAGGCGGGCGCGCGAGAGAGAGGGGTGCGCGCGCAGCTGCAGCGAGCGAGGAGAGCGGAGGAGCGAGCGAATGGGGAGGGGGTATAAGGCGCGGACACCGATATCAGCGTCGCGTCCGTGGCTTATTCGGTAGAGCGCCGCGCTGCGGCCCGCCAAGTCCTCTTTCTTTTAAAGATAGAGAGAAGACTGCGGACGCCGCCGACGGCGGTGGATGGTTTGGGGTCGCTTATAAAGTGTATTCACACTTAAAAGACGCCGTCTCTACCGTCGCGCCGTTGTGGCCGAGGCGCCGACAAGTCCCGGCGCCCGCCTGCTCCGCTAGTGCAGTGAGAAAGCGCTAGGGGGCACCGTGGCTGGGGGCAATGGAACGAACGAAGCGGCCGTGCTGCATTGCATAGCCGCGTCTTGGGTGATTCTGACTGGCGATCACAGCGGTGTAGTTTCCGTGGTACTGAAGCTGTCGAAAGCGTCTGCATTTGGTGCGCGCGCGTCGTAGCCTACGAAAGCGTGGAACTGCGCGTTTCGACTGCTTGTAACGCATTACTGAGCTTTAAACGGTGTCTCAACGGCTGCTATGTATACGCGTCATGATGCACAAGTGAATGTGCAGGTGCGTTCGAAGAGCGTGCTGACTCTCAAAAGAAGGCTACAATCGGATTTCGCATAGGTGCACCCTGATTGATGTTCGTATTGCTAGCAGCACATCGAGCCGCGATACCATAATCGAATGCGAACGCACAACGAAGAGCGAAGAAGGAACAAAGCAGCTACGAAAACCTACAACACTTATGTTGACCGTCCCTTCGATATCTAGAGCATTGCTGCTTAGATGAGCTTCATTGCGCTCGACTGTTTCATGAGTAACCTGAACACACGCAAGGCTACCTCAATGTTTATGTTAGGGGTGGCTGAATGTTATCGTGCCAGTTTCGCACTGTTCCTTAAATGCCGAAAGGCTATCAACAGTGTGCTTCACAGTTACTGTACTCCAGTTTGTACCACCTCTGAAGGCTTAAAAATACCAGGCAGCCGAGCCAAAGGCACGCGTTCAGGGACCACACAGAACAAATTTTATACCTCAGGCCTCATCGCAAGCATGGTAAAATGCGCATATGTATATATAGCCAATCCTATTTCGTCTTTCTGGCGCACTTCATGGCGCCAGAACGGTGATTCACGTGACATCATTAGCGTACATGCTCTCGATCGCTGCATATCAGTTGTCAATTCAGTTGTAACAATATCAGTTGCCAATTGTCCCCCACCCGGCTTTGCCGCGCAGTCACTCGCAAGTTTTTTCCTGGTCTCGCATCATGCTTGCGATCAACTGATTTCGCTTTATTTCGTGCGTTTTTGACAAGCGCAAGCGCAGATGACGGGTTGTAGCCGACAAGCGCAAAATCCTGGTAAGTCCAACTCTTAGTGCCGACATTGCACCTTACGAAGAAATAAATGGCGAGGAGGCGGAACAAATAGAAGCGCGGTGGATCATTTGACTGTTCCAACAGAATAACTCTATAGCGGAGACGATGAAGCTATATATACCCTTCAAAAAGGCGTGCATTGTTTGACGGCTTTTTTTTTTTTCCACTAGATACTTAAGACAGGTTTTCCCCGCTGCCATCATTTTCTGTACGAAATTAATGCATCATAACGCTAGTGGCGGTCAGCCGGCAGAATCAATAAACGACGAGTGCCGATGGCTCATGGCGAGAGGCGCTTAGAACGTTCGAGTGCTTTTGGCCGGCTGAACGCGACGGCCACCGCTCTGCTTCGGCGTCTCGCATCTTTCCTCCGCTGTTCGTCTTCGTCCTCTCATTAAACTTGCAACGACGGCACGTCTACGTCACTCGCCGTCAGGTAGCTATACGTCCAAACCGATACCATCGCTAAGCGGATCGTATGTTCTACCCGCGAATAAAAAGCTCGCGTGTCTTGGCGAGGAACGCGGCTGAAGCAGAGATGAAAGGAGCGGGCCATCTCGGTCGCATGGATGGCGCATGCGGTAACATCATCCGCATGCTAGACCTGCCATCGCTTGCTCCCCCTGAAGAAAGAAAACGTCCCACCCAGGCAAAGTTTAGCAAAGTGTCGCAGCAGCGCCCCCCCCCCCCCTCTTGTTAGTCGTGCTATAGCATACACCAGAATACAGCGAGCTCAGTGCTTGCTGCCATATTGAAAAGCACGTGGCGCCATCTGTTGCAAGCGTGGCGAAGCAACAGCCTCAACTGCCACGCGAGCAGACGTTCTGCAAGTCAAACGCGAAACTTCACAAACCGAGTCCGGCTGTAAGCATGTTTCGTGCTGTTTCTGTGCTGGAAGTTTATGCTGATGTCGTGTGAAACGTCGAGGAGACCTTCATCGACAGTCCGGAATGTTAGCAGCTCGTGCATTGCAGACTACGTAAACTACTTCATCAGGTACGTACTATCCGACTTAAAGAAACGCGATCAGCGGAAAACGTTAACTGTAGTGTGCCTTGGCTGTGACAAGGCAGAATTTGTGCTGTAAGCTGGCGTCAACGTAGCGCTAGAATCTGGCTCCAACTTACCCTCATGCACCGCATGTGTATCAGTTGCCAGTCCTGCCGGGCACTCGGAACACACAGGTGGTGCAAAAGTGCCAGCCATAACAAGATTTTGAAATGCTGCGGTGACGCCGGCCGAAAGCACATGTAGATTCGCCTAGGGACAGTCAAGGCATGTCGCAGTTCGACCGAGTCAAAAGCCATGATTTCCGCGCCGTTCACGTCTCTTTGCATCGCGATAGTAGGCCGTTACAGTTGTACTACAGTGCTCTAGATATCCAGTTCACTGTAGTTGTACTAAACATGCGCGGTGCATGCATCCACGCGTGAGTCGTAATACGTATAACCAATTATTGACATGCGGCCTGCGAAAGAGTACGGCAATAGTTTTGTGCCGCATAATACAAGCATAATGCACGCAAATCGCTAGTGTAAAGTGGAACAGCTGGAGTCGCGCTTGAATAAACGCAATAAGTATACTCACTCGTTACAGGGCTCGTATAGTTTTGCCTGTCGACTGCGATTATATCCTAAGGACGGGAAGCTATCGAAAAAACTACGCCAACCTATCCGTAATACTCGGTCATCGAAGCTAAGTGAAGGTAAGCGAAGCCACTTGCAACAGTCGTTTGCTGCGAACAAAGTGAATCTTGAACAAAGTGAACTGCGCCAAAATCACTTCGAAGCGGGCGTCCGAGAGCGCCGCCATGTTGTACGTACACTGCGTACACCTACGCTACCACGGTAACGTTAAGTCTGAAAAATGCCGTGCGTACGGTAAGCGGTAAGGGTAACGTACGTATCTGCGCATGCGCACTTCGATCCTGGTATCACGGCACGCCCGGTATCCCGGTAAGCCTGGTACACTATAACTTTGTTTAGTGTTGGCGGTAACGCGTTACAAGTAATGCCGTATCAGTAACACGTTACTTTTTTCGGTAACATTGTAACGTACTCGTTACAATTTCCCGGTAACGTGTGTTGCCACGTTACACTTTAACCCCGCCGCGGTGCTCTATAGTGGTTAAGGTACTCGGCTGCTGACGCGCAGGTCGCGGTATCGAATCCCGGCTTGGGCGGCTGCATTTCCGACGGAGGCGGAAATGCTGTAGGCCTGCGTGCTCAGATTTGGGTGCTTGTCAAGGAACCCCAGGTGGTCGAAATTTCCGGAGCCCACCACTACGGCGTCAATCATGTGGTGGTTTTTGGCACGGTAAACCCCACATATCAATCAATACCAATCACGTTACACTTTACTTTTTCATCGCGTAGGAACAATTCACTCAGAGCCGAACCCGATTAATTCTTTTGTCGCAGCGCCGGACAGCTGTCCACATGCAGGTTTTGACGAAGACAGCGAGGGGGAATCCCTCCCCCCCTCTTTTTTTAAGTGTGAATACACTTTATAAGCGACCCCAAACCATCCACCGCCGTCGGCGGCGTCCGCAGTCTTCTCTCTATCGTTAAAAGAAAGAGGACTTGGCGGGCCGCAGCGCGACGCTCTACCGAATAAGCCACGGACGCGACGCTGATATCGGTGTCAGTAACGCGCCTTATACCCACTCCCCATTCGCTCGCTCCTCCGCTCTCCTCGCTCGCTGCAGCTGCGCGCGCACCCCTCTCTCTCGCACGCCCGCCTGCTCTCTCAGTCTCCCGCCGAGAGCGGGTCGTGAGGGGGAGTAAAGTTAAAATCCGTTGGCATTCGCCAGTGAGTTAACGTAAACTCCCCCGTGTGATCAAATTGCGATTCCCAGGAACCATTACACCATAAAGGCACCATAATGTGATTAATAAATATAATAGTGCGAATTAATAAATACCCCTCATAGCATCACCCCGTGCATTCGCACTTAACCATGTTCACCCTCGGGGAAATGCTTGGGAGTTTTTTGCAGAAATTGTGGATAGAAATTCCTGAAATGCCCCAACACAAAGCTTTGTGACAGCTGCGGAATCCGCCATGGCAAACTGTAACATGCTTAGAATTGAATTGTAGCACGTGGATTGCTGTTCCCTGCTCCGCTACGTGCCCAAAGGACAGGCTGGGCAAAGGAAAGATGCGTGGACTGGTTTACTGCATACCGCGTGCTGATTGTCGCTCTTCGTACGCGGTGAAAGCAAGGAACTTCTTTGAGAGCCTGCGGCAACGTAAAACCTCGAGTGACAAAGCTCGAGTGACAAAGCTCGAGTGACAAGCTCGAGTGACAAAGACACTTGCTGTGCACAGCGCTCTGAACGACCGCCGCATCGAATTGGCCAATTTCGGCGTCGTAGACATATAGCCCCATTTATAAATCGGCTTATTTAAATTCTGGCCCATCCAGGGGACAGCCGGTTACTTGATAACCGGTCTACAGTTGCACTACTGATGGAGTCTGCCGAAACGAAATTCTGCACATCATGGCGTGACCCCATGGGAGGAATAAAACCTAAAAATGACGCAACTGAGGCGCGACACGTCGAATTTTTTCTTGTGAAGAAAAACGAAAAAAAAAGCTTTTTAATTTTTTTTTCTCGGTACCTTGGCTGGCTCGGTTTCTCAACGCCCTCTGCTTCAACTAAAGGCCGTTAATACCGCTGCCACACGAACACTATGGCTAACAACAGTTACAGGCAGCTGTAGTCTCCTAACCGCGGTTATCGAAAAGCAGGGGCTTACTTAAGCAGAAGTTTATTTCAGGGGGGAGGGGGAGGAGTGGGCGGCTTTTATATCTGAAGTGGGGGCCGCGGGCAAACAAGTATGTCACAGCGGAAAAAAAAATATTCAGAGGGGGAGGGGCATAGGCTCTATTGGCCACCCCTTCGCTACGCCACTGTCACGTACGGGCAATTTCACGAATTATCGACACGAATCCGAAAAATGATATTTTAGATTTGATTGAGTATTTCATACTTCATGCCCACCCACCGTATCCCGAAAAGGAACTCAGTTTTCTTTTTAACTACATAGTTTACGAGGTGAGAAACATCGAACATATTCAACACGGAGGGACTAATTTCATCACCGGTCGCTCTCGGAATTTTGCAATGATGTAACGCGCAAATATGCCGTTACGATGAAGACATCTTGTGATGGAATATATGCACAATGAAGAGTGAATAACGTTGTTTGAAATTTGTAGAGCAAAGAAAACTATGTAGAAAACTATTAGATGTCTAAATGTGGGTGATTTTATTATACTGGCTACAAAATAGTTGCTACAAAGTTGATAAGACTTATCAACCTTGTTTTTAAAACAAGTTTTACTTATTTCTCTCCTCAGCGGAAGCTACGTTTTTGGTTAATGAACTCCTGAGCCGGCGAGGCTGTACTTGAACACGCTCACACAAACGCTAGTGAATTTTTGCTGTAATTATACAGGCTAAAGTGAACGAGAAATGTTTACGCACAAATATTTTTTCCGTGACTAAGCCATGAAGCCTTTCTTCAGCGCGTCGTCAGAATAGCCCTTTTCTTTGTAGGTCGTCCGCACAGGTGTGCCGGCATCGATGAGGCACGCCATAAGTTTTGGTGGCCCAAACGAGATGACAGGTGTGGACCAAGGGACATCTGCTGTCGCAAACGTGCAAATGCGCCCCCCTAACCCCCCCCACAAAAAAAAAAAAAAACAAGAGCGCCAGCGCAAGCCTCCGCGATAGCCTACTGGCGCGCGGCGGCCCAAAGGCCACCAGTTTCGATATCGACGATTTCCACTATAGAGCGACTCTTCGGACTCGGAAAAAGACGATTAGTGCAAATTTATTGAGAGTTCAGTGATGCTTCCCTTGTGGTTAGCGTGGAGGATGGAATCTAATACTGTGTATCGTAATGTCGCATTGAGAAAAATAGCTTCATTATGTGCACAGAGTCACAAGCCGTCACATTTTACAAGCAACTTTAAGTCACTATCACGGCGTTGCCACTATAACATTGCTAAGGTCCCAGATTCTACCTAACGAGCCAGAAGGTGGTGGTGGTAGTGGTTAGAAGATGAAAAAAAGGCACCTAATTTCTGCAACCCGGTCGGGAGCACGGCGCAGTGCCTGAGCCAGAAGGCCCTGGTCGACAGTGCCCGAGTTGCAGTGGTCGCGCTCCTGCAGAGAGAAGCCCACCTGCGAGGGTTGGCCCCTGTTAATGCAGCAATTAAAGTTTTTCAAGGAAGCCATGGTCCAGTACATTTCTACAAATAGTGCTAGTTGAATGAGCATGTATATTGAATATAGTCCTTTATTGGGTTAGAAGTTTCATGTGAAACATAAATTTGAGATACAAAAATATTTCTGAGTTCCTGTGGCAAAAACACATTGATTATTGTTTATGAATCCGTAGTAACTGCAGAGGTAAGGTCTATTACTTTTTTTTTTCGGTAAAGGATACAACACTGGTCGAGCTCACAATGCAACGTGCTTCGCAAACGATGAAAAATGGAAAGAAAGAGACGGGGTTGTCCTTAGAATGGCCTGCCTTAGGTCCCTGGCTTCTTTTCAGCACCAAAGAGAGGAAGCAAGATTCTCGAAATGCAACAGCTACTAGCTAGAGTTAGAGCAACATCAGAAGCGTTCGGCCGCCATTACGGGAAAGGAACGCTCATTGCTATTACCTTGATGTTTAACCTATGACAAGACAGGTCAGATTGGGTAAAATTACGGGAAAGACATCGCATTTCCCCCTTCCCCTGTGTCTATGCTACCTGATTTCTATAGCTCTCCATGGTGCGTTATTGCTCAAACCAACATTTACCCTTCTCGCTCAGCTGTCCCACGTATTGATGTGCTCGCACATGTGTGCGTCAGGTCTAAAAGAGTTGAAGGTGGGCGCGTTCATAAAGCGCGACAATTCCTCCGTCGAATATCCCAAACTGAAACAAGCAAACAGAAAAACGAATAGACGTAACCAGTCTCCGGCAACCGCCGTCTCCTCGAAGGTCATGCATATGTACGTTTCTGTTCCTCTGGAGAAGGTGCACACAGTTTTTTTTTTTTTTTCTGAAGACCGTTAGCTTACTGGAGGTTTCAGCCCACGGTATTCACGGCGTCGTGGGGCGTTACGGCATCTCCGCAGCTGTGTACCGTCGCTTGCGGAATCACAACCGCAGAGTACGAGGGAGAGCGTGGGGAAGAGCATGCACGTGAACGAACAGGCAACAACGAACGACAAGCGCATCACACGCGCCCTCCGAAGGCGTCGTCGGCGACCGGAGGATACCGCGATCTCCCGCTAGGTGGCGACACGCACGCGCCCATCCTGGCCGGATGAGCAAACCGCAGGGTGCCCCCCTTTTCTTTCGACGCCCAGCGTTTCCACGCGACCAAAAAACGGTAGAGGACGGTGCATCGTCGCGCGAATGCAATGGAAAACCTCGCGCACCGTTGGTCGCGCTGTTCGTGCACCTGGCCGCACACAGTTGAAGCAGGCATTTGTGTGGAGGAGGCAGTTTGGTCCGTTGTCGCCCGTATATGCCACCGCGACGTGCGGGGAACCGCAGCGCACCGGTGTCATTTTACCGTGGCCTCGAGGAAGCTCGCGCCCGTTCTCTCTGAACGCCCCGCACCCTCGAATCATCAGGCTATGTTATGTACACACTTACTTTTTTTTAAGAAAAACCGGCTCTGCATAGAAGGCGACGACTTACGAAAAAAACTACGGCACGTGCCGCTGCTTATGCAGACCAGGTGTTTTTTCCTACCTGCATGTAATTCTGGCGACCGTCTTGAAGTGTGGCAGCTTGGGCTAGTTGGTATGGCATGGCGATAGTTATAGCGCGAGAACAAAACGACCTCCTTCTTGTCTCTGCGTCGTCGTTTTGTTCTCGCGCTATAACTATCGTCAGACCGTCTTGAGTCACGTGTTCCCGCTCATGTCGAATCGTCAGCCTGACTGCGCCCTTGCAGGGAAAAAGGCATCTCCATGTTTTACCCATTAAACTAGTCCTGTCATTACTGCAGGCGACGTTACCCTCGCAAAATTCTCTCTCCCTCTCAGCGCACTTCCCTTCTCGTGAATCCAGTCTGTTACTGCTAATAACTAGCCGTTAATAATTACCTTGCCCACGCGCTACATGTCCAGCCCGTGCTCATTTTTTATCGATTTCGACTTTACACTCGCTCGTTTTACGACGCACTCGGCTCCCTTCCTGAACCTCTATGCTACACCTATCATTTTCCTATACTTCTCTGCCTCGATCCCAGTTTATAATGCAAGACCATCCGTACAATTCACATCAACGGGTACAATGCGATGTCCATTTTATGAATGTATTGGCAGATATATATGCCGCCATTTATGCGAGTCAATGTAATCAGTACGAGGGTGCCGTGCTAGCAAGCCGTAAAACTGTCGATCGGCAACCTTGAAGTCCGAAGCGCTCGCAAGTAGTTCGTAACATATCGCAAGGCTCCCCTCCAAAAACTTACGTAGCTTTCTCCTGAACAGCGATGACGTCACACCTGACACCAGCCAACTTCCGTCGTCGGACCTCAAAGGCGGGCCGATCTCGGATGCAGTACAAGACACCGGCATATGTGCGGAAAGCTTTCGGGAAAGGGCGGAAGAAACGGCACTCGAAAAAGGGACAGTGGAGAAGATTACAATCTTTTGTGAAGCGGCCTGCTTTTCATTTCTTCGTAACGAAATAACAGTGGGACAATAGATTACTTCACTCTAACCAGTATTCCTTTTTAACAGTAGGCATAAATATCGGCTAAAAACAAAGCTCCTTCTACGGCCGGGTGAAGGCAAGAGAGGCTTTAAAAAAGGCCCTGCAACACTTTTTCAGCATGGTCGCAAAACGCTGCCAATCGGTAGCCGGGTCCGGGAGGACAGAGCAAGACATTATAGCGTATCCCGCGGCCTGAAATATGCAATTCTCAAAGCCAGCTAGAAAACGTTACATATTTCTATATTTGATTTCATACACCCCAATGACCACGGCATATACCCGAATTCCCGGCCCGGTTTGAGCATTGTGGGCTGCATAGCTACATGTGGCCGGCACTGGATGTCGCCACTTGCCCACTCGCTGTCGCACTCATTATCGCATCGCCGTTTTGGGACAACCCCAGCAATCGTTGCAAGTTGCTGTCATTCTCTTAGATGCGATAATCGGCCAGCATAGTACACGGAATCATTTCCGAGTACTATCCTTGCTCTTGAAAAACTGAATAGCTTCAGCCAGTGGGAATTCCACGGGCAGGTAATTATGGATTCCAGACACAATGATCCAGGTTTTTTTTGACTATTTATTCAACATGAACAATGAAAGTCTATGAACAAAGACAGACGCTCTCCGAACGTAAGTAGCAAGTTTTAAATCAGTAAAGAAAGTATGCTTGGCATTATCCTTTCATCCAGCCAGTTCCGAGGAGAGCATCTCGTAAGGACGTTTTTTTTGTCAATTTTAATGAATTATTTTTTGAATGAAATGAGCGAAAAAAATTACTAGAAGCACAGGCTCGTTGGTCAAATGTGCATCAAATGGACAAATAAATGGGCAGAAACTAACGGGGAAGTGATCGAAAGATGAACAACCCGTGTTCAACAAACACAAACAAAATATTTACACATACAACTTTGTACTGCACCGCAACATCCGATGCATGTTCTTTTGGACGGCACCACAAAAAAAAAAAAAAGCACGTGCGCCAGAAGCGAAAGGCGCGAATCACAATACTGGCATCACGGACTTGATGCGGAAAATAAAAAAAGACAGAACAAGAACATTGCGAAGGAATGTGTGGTTGAACATAAATTAATGAAGAAACCCCCGCAGGGATCATCTATTTACATTAGTGAGATGCCAGGTATCACAGTCGTAAGAACGTTTGACATTCAACACACAAAATTTAACATTCAGTGCTGGCGCGTGTTCTTGCGAGGCACAACTTAGCCACACTGATGCCGCAGCTTTGAAGGGTCACTAAAGAGGCTTCTGTGTGTTCTACACATACAAATGTCAATAAAACAAAGGCAAAAGCTGTCTTTTTATAAAAGAAGCTGCCTTAGAGGTCATCACGTTTGTGCACTGGAAGTTTTGAAAATATTTACATTTGTGACAAGACGCGATCGCCTCGATAGACGCCTAATTGCCGAACCAGAACATCAATACACGAATGAGCGTAAATTCTCGCCACATAGGAGTCACCGCAGCTGCCTCTGGGAAGAATACGATGTGTTCCTTTGAGCTGTCAGGCCCATTTCAAAGCCTCATTTCGTGGCTGTTATGATTCACTTATGTCCCTTTTGCGCAGTTTTTTTTGCAACCGCGTCTTACTTATGGAACAAGCCAACTACTTTTATTTTCGGCAATATTTGTTTTCGGGAATCAATCTGCGGCTCCGAGGCAACGCACGTACTGATTCCCTACACCCCTTCAGAGCTTTCGAGAGTCAGTTTCATGTTACCGTAGTTTAGCCCCTTAAGAGTTCCACAATGCTCCGGTTGTATCCAATGGCATGTAGCCTGGAGTGTCGCATACTTGAATTAAATGCTTCCCTATAGTGTCCCTTTCAAGCGCGCATCGGAGTTGTACCGTTTCCTTCGCAGAACACGCGAAATGCCCTCGACAGACAGACGCGCCAAGTCGGGGAAAAAGGCGCTCCCGCGCGGCTGACGCCTTGAAGACGCCGCCGCTCATACTGAGGCAGGGGGCATGCGCAGAATGCCCACAGGGAAAGTGCCCTTGGTGAACTTGAAGTGCCTCTTGTCGTAGAACTTGTCCAGGGCCGGACTTGAAGGGTGGTGGTCCTTGAGGTGCATGTAGTGCACCTCGGGCTCGTTGGTCGTGTGGCCGCACTCCTCGCAGACGTACACTTTGGCCCGGCGTTCCTTGTAGGCGTACTTGTGCTGGATGCCGTGCACCTTGAGCGTGTGCGACTCCAGCGAGCAGCGCTGCGTGAAGGCCTTGTCGCATCGGTCGCAAGAGTACGGGCGGACACCTGTGGCAGGCAGAAGGAGTAAAGGACACATTGGTTTAGTCAGCAAGAAGCGTACATATGGAAGCGCAGTTCTTATTGCAAGTATGAGACCAAGCTGGCTGAAATTCGCAGTTTTTTTTTACGGCACGGCCGACCGCACAAGCGCAAAGAGAAGAATTATTGTCTTACCGGTGTGCGTTCTTGTGTGGCGCTTCAGGTCGAACGTGTCGTTGAAGCCCTTTGCGCAGAAGGTGCACAGGTACCGCTTGACGTCGCTGTGACACTTTAGGTGGCGATTGAGAAGCCGCTGCAGGGCGAAGGTCTTGCCGCACTCCCCGCACGAAAGCCTATGGGAGGAAACAAGCAACCGTGGTCAGGTGTAGCTCGAGTTGCGCTTGTTTAGGCTAGCGTTATATTAAAGAAGAGAACAAATCTACACCGGCATTGCAATGAACACAATATAGCGCCGCTGTCACGCAGGTGCAGATAACCTCCCTGTTTCCAAGATGTTTAACTATCACGAGAATTTACGATAGGGCCAGGTCATCAGGCGCTCCCTAACTTGGAGGAAATAATTTTTTCGTGTGAAGGGGAACCAACGATTTTTTATATGTATGTTAGTGCGTGCAAACACATACGCACATTGTATATATATATATATATATATATATATATATATATATATATATATATATAGAGTATATATATATATATATATATATATACAGCACGAGCATACAAAGACGAAACATTTCTGAATGGAGGGTGATTGACCCCCTTACGCCCTCCCTGGGACTATGCCAGAGGCCCGAACCATTCTTGTGCCTAAGTGTGAATGAGCGGATCATACGTTACTGTATACCTGGTTTTCGCGTCGAATAATGCTACAGTTGGTAGGTCCCCCTAAGCTAGCACACACCACCACGTGACAGGGGCACTGAACACAAGCGCAACTAACTTGCTGGTTGATTGAGGTCTCGCTGCAGGCTGCTGATGCTGCTGCACCGGCCGCTGCTGCGGTGGTGGCGGCGGCACAGGCGTCTGCAGCGACCTCTGAGGAGAACCTAGAGGAGACTCCACTGACCGAGAGCTGCTGTTCGAGTCGTGAGAGTCTGCTGCCGACGGCGGCCGAGGACACTGGACACCAGCCCGTCGGCCAGCCTTGTTCAGGAACGGGTTCTTGATGCCATGGCCGCCATTGACAAACTCGATATCCACCTCCATGGGGACGTTCAGCCGTTGCCGCATGAAGCTTAGTCGGACCTGCAACTCTTCGTTTGTACAAGGAGGCAGATCATCGTCGTTCATGGCCTTCTTGGACATAGGCGGGGGAGAGTGCCTGGCTACGGGAGACGCGCGCGGTTGGTAGGGAACGTACGCCATGGGCGAAGGGGCTGGCACGCGGGTTCTGGCGTCCAGCTGGCATGTCCATGGACTGGAGGCATGATCAGTGGACGGCTCGTCATGGCTGGGTAACGGGAAATGGGGGACTGGATCACGGGCACCCGCAGAGGTCGTGGGTCTTGCGTTAGCGGCACAGGGTGCGATGTCGGAAGAGGCCGGGGCACGTGGATCAGGAAGGACGTGGAAGATGACACCTCGGAGGAGGACTCCTCCGAAGACAGGTCATCGCCGCTCTGCTGGGAGCCCTTATCTCCTTCGTTCGACGAAGGTGGCGTCGGAGGAGACGAGGGCGGAATGCTCAGGCGAGTGAATCCATCTGCGCAGCTGTACACTGGTTGTTCCAAATCTGCGCAGAAAATACGCAAGGGCGATTAATTGATTGAGCGTAGATGTACATTATCACGCACTTTGCGAACTTAGCATCTAGGTGGCAAAACGCTAATGTTGCGTAGAAGCAGGCATTATGACATCGATGAAATGGCATTGTTGCTCTTTTCATCGATAATACTAGCTGCCTCTCAATGACGTATCTCCTACGCGAATTCAACGACAAGACGCACCAGCAGCTTTTACAATGACAACTGTCATTCTGTCCCGGAAGTGCGGTTATGTATACGACGAATCGCGAACACGGACCGGATTCCCATACAGGCGCTCGCAAACGACGACTGGAAATGCAGGGCCACGCTGAGGAAGGGCTTTCACCGTTTCGCGAGAAACTTGCAAGATGGCGTCGCAAAGAACACGGGAGAAGGCGATCGGCCGGAACGAAACTGTTCTCTGGTACGACGAAGCAGGCGACAGTTGAACGTCTTCTCTGTGATAGCATACGTGGAGCTTGCCCAACAGCGGATTGCAAACCAGCGGCCATTGAGTGCAAACACAACCATCGCGCAGCAACTGCGATCCCGAGGCGCCCGCCAGAAACCGTTCGAGGAACCCACTCAGCTATGCGCCCTCAAATGGGGAAACCGTGGGAAAAAAAAAAGATACGTTGAACGGGGCAGTGAAGAGGCTTGCATGGACAACAGCCAAGCGAGCGGTCTTGCAAAAAAGGTCAGCATGCTGCTAACTGAACGACATGGCTTTTTTTTTCTTTCTTGGCTGTTCGGTAAACTAAAGTTAGCCCGGCAGTAGGAAGGGGCAGACGGTTCAACTCTGTCGCCAAGGAAGCGACAAGGGGAGAATGTCTCTTTTCTCTTTGAGCCCCGCGGGCCCGTTTCTTGAGGAGATCCTCAGCCGCGATGTCTCGCAGTGCTACCCGCTGCGGAGACTACAAGGCTAACGCAGGAGAGTGGCTGGACTCCCGCGGTTGCTGTAAAAGGCCAGCTCCACACAACGGTACCACCACGAATCTTCTCGGGAAAGGTTCTCGTATGCTCGCGTTTCGGTCATCTCCAGTTGCCGAAAAAGATCTTTTTACCAACTGACGCAGCAGGGGCGTGAGCTCGAAAGCTACCATCCTACCGTTACGATCTGACTCGACGGAAGGAAACAGTAGTGTCGAGGGCTATAAAAACAGGAAGCAGAGGCAAACGTTTTGATGCGTCGCAGGGATAACCCGCAGGGGAAAGAGGAAAGGCAACTTATACGTTAACTTAGACAGCAAAAGTATAATTATCTTTCCAGAATCTCAACGCGGCGAGGACGAGTCGTAAATCACCGACGCCTCAAACGAAACGCTCCGTGACCGATCTCACCAATGCAGAGAATGATGAGCAGGCAAAAACAAAGAAAACAAAATAAGTGGCGCGGCTTGTTAACGAGGGCGCCAATAAGCGTGGCGGCGCAGCTGGTTATGAAGAAGCACACACAGAAGAAGAAGGCCAAAGATGCCCATAAAAGAAGTTGACCGACGGCCCATTGAAGAGGAAGAAGAAGCCGAGAGTGAAATGAGCATCCAGAGCAAGTCTCGAGGAAACTACCGAGGGGGAGGAAGGGGGGGGCGAAACACCGGCGGTGGTGCATCGTATAACCCGCTTGTGAGCACTAGGAAGCAGCGGGCTTCCTCCTTTAACCGCTGCCCACACCAGTGCGCTCAAACTTAAGGGGGGGGGCAGCATTCCAGCCTGTAAGGGGGGGGGGGCACCCTTCTTCCCACCTGGAGGAAGGAAGAGCTGCGCAAAACGGCGCCCTCCTTCCGCGAACAGGGCAAGGCCGGGCAGCTGAAGAGAAAGGACGACACTGTGTGCGTGGACGTTGCAGCAGTGCCTTTTACGGAACAACGTGAGGTAGTAGCGGAAAGTGTGGGGGGGGGGGGGGGGGGGAGCGTAGAGGTGTATAACGTGCCTTTCTAAGCCGCCGGCCCGGCAGCTGGAGTCGCAGAGCGCGCGCCCGACGCTTCAGCAAATTGCTTCCTGGTGCATTTCAAGGACTGACCGGTAGGACGGCGGACATCTGCGCGTGCCGTTCGCTTGTTGTTGTTGTGGGTCAGTAAGTTACCGACGAGCGCGCCCAGGGTGGGCCACCATCGATACGGTGGCCGCCTTCTTGCGGGGGTCGAGCCTCGAGAGGGAGATGCGTATCGCGGAGCGCTTGCTCAGCCACTTTCACGCCGCCTTTTCTTCGCCAGCGCGTGGAAGAATGAGGGGGAGGAAAAGGCTTGCCTGCCCGGGCACCAGCCAGGCTGACCAGAAAACCCGAGCTTCACAATTCAAAGTCGAGACCGATGCCGAATGTGTAAGTAAGAAGGTATTGCGACTCCGGGCCAATATGTTTACGAGAGGGATTGTCGGCTCGAGAACGAGGAATCCCGGCCACTTTCACTAGTATGATACTGCTACCATTCGCAACCAACGACTTTGCCACAGGGCATCTTCATCCAACTGTTTAGAGCGGTCCGGCAACAATCATACTCTGTAAGAATACTTGCGCTACAAAGTGCCGGAGGAAAACAAAGGCTCCACCTGAGAGACACGGAGAAAAGTTGGTAACAATGCGTCTGTCTCAGGAATTCGCACATGTCGCTCCTGAAGTACCAGCTGGAGAATTCGGTAGTATATCTGCCTGTAGTTTGTAAAGTCGAAACTAGGCGCGTCTCTTGCGATAGCGTTTGCCCGACAAGTCTAGAAAAATGCCCTCGATTTGCAGCTTCCGCTTATTTCCTATCTACGCAAACTACGTCATCACTTTTTTTTTGCTTCATAAGAAAGGGTGTCTTAGTGTGATCAAAAGAAAAATAAGGGTGCGTTGCCTTTCAAGCCTCCAAGGAAGAACATTCATTTGATATCCTCCTTTTATGGTTAGTACCTTTACGTTATTGTAATAGATTACACGTCGTTCTGAAACTCCTGCATCTTCAAGATAGTCTTAAAACGTCTTCCGATTCACAGGAGCCGAGTGTATGTCATGTATCGAGAAGTCGTGGTGCAAGTATCCCGCTGGAACGAAACTCCACGTCTTGGTGCTCTCTCCGTCTGGAGTCGGCTATTCCCTATAATCGATTCGCGGCCTAATACGTTACACCACCGGGCTAGATCGAAAATATCTTGACGACACCGTCCCCTCCTGTGAATATAACACCACTGGTTCGTAGAGGAGCCATCAGTGTTCCCTTATTTTAACATTGAACACTTATCAGCATTTTCTCTTAGCATAGGCGTGATTATGGTTTTCTATTATAAAGGGCGGCGTGGGCAATGTTACTACAGTGCTCCCCCCTTTCCCTACCCCCTACCTTTTCACACAGAGCCGCTAACCGGAATGCAGTGCAGACAAAAGTATCGTCTCCCCCCCCCCCCCCTTTTCGCACCCGCCAACGTTTTAGGCTTTCAAATACCGGGACCTTCATTTAACGGGAAGGAAGAGTATTCGGACATGTGGCGTCAGTGTTCTTTTAACCGTCGCTGTCGCTCTGCCTGAGCAAGAGAGCTTTATCTTACCACTCCCGTCCTGTTGGCTTTTTTTAAACCCAGAAAGCAGATTACATTCAAGGAAAACAACAAAAAAAAAAGGGGGTGGGGGAAGAGAATTCACTTTGTAGATAGCAGCGACCTTGCATATTTGATAAGAAAAAGACAACCATAAGTAAACACACGTCTGCGAAGCTATTTTCATCATTTCCAGAACACTGACCTCATCATGGAAGACCTTGCGCGGCCTATCAATTTAGCGGCGAATCAAGGCAGGAAAGGGGAGAACATCCAAGGCAATGCGCTTTGCCTCGCGTCACAACGGCATGAGCAGTGCCGGAATTTACGTTGTTCGCACAGCGAGTGTCGATATAAACGCCAAACAATAAAGCTATATGCGAGCCTTCGGTGACTGCGGTGTAAATAACAACTACAACCAAAGCACCTTTTCGTAAATGCTGCAGCGTTCCGTTCAACGTTTCTTGCAACCTCCGAACCCGCTCCTTTCGGACAAACGCTGGAGGAAAAGAATGATGTTTTCACAGCTTTTCCTTAGCAAAGTTTTGCAAAGCCAGCAAAGAAGAAAAGAGCTTGGTTTAGCAAAGCAGGATCAAAGCTCACAAGGTTACTCCTTTCATCAGCCTCTCATAGGTTACTTTGAAACTCCGCTGTTTTATCGCGCTTTGCCGTCACCTTTCCTTTATCCTTGCCATACTAGACTTACGCTATGCTGTCCCTGTCGCTATGCACTCGTCTTTTCTCCCGCCTTAGCCATGCTGCAAGCATCGCTGCTCACCAGCCAAGTCCAACTTCAAGAGACTCCTGTAATGTATTAGCAACTTAGTCGTAACGAGAAATGCCCTTTTTCTAATACATAATATCAGTTCGTCTGACCAGGAGCAGCCTGCCTTACAAAACGAAACTATGAAGATGTGGTTGATCACGGCACCGCGAGGTGTCGCCACTGGCGCAGCTCTTTTCCCTACATGATTAGGGCCACACGTCATTTCCGGAAATGTTTGAGCAACGTCGAGAAAACGAGCTCCGTAGTGGTAAAAAATAGGCGGGGGGGGGGGGGGGGCGAGTTGCCATAACTTATTAGCTGGAAGAGCGCGTCATTCGCACAGTTCCAGCCATGAAGTTTCCTACAATGTTGCATGTGAAATCCACTCATCTTATATGCAAAATAGTATGCAAATTCGCAGAAACTGCCAGTTTAGGGTTCTGTACAACCTTCGACAATTCCATCACAAAGTACAGACTGATTTCAACAAGTATTTGCCACTAACTAGAAGCTACTCCTCGGTAAAGCACATTTCGTAGCCTATGAGTAATATCTTCTCGCTGCGGTACGATCGCCGCGCTTCTGCCACACTTGCTCCTACAGCAACATCTCTGATCACTACCATTCTCATTAATTTAACGAAACAACGAAGCGACCCGTGAATGTAACCAGTTTAAAATGCAGTATACGGTCCCGCAATTATGCGGCGTTGGTTTCGGTCCCTCGGCCATAACGACCATTCCCTTTTGTCATCCAGAACAACAAGAGGCCGAAAAGGGAGGAAGAGGGCGCAGCGAGAGCAGAAAGTCGTTAGCGCGTCTCACGTCAGCAGCGCCGCTCCTCCTTCCCCGCGGCGGCGCAACGACAAAAAAGTAACGGAAACTACGCGGCGCGACAAACGCAACCTGTCACGCTGCCTCGAATGCAGACAGGTTCCCCTCCCTTCGCTCGGAATGCCTCGCAAGAGCGCGCGCGCGCCGAGTGAACGTTCGGTGAGAGTGAATCCGGCCTTGGCAATGAACGGCTACACTTTCACCTTCCTCCGGCGGCGGCGAAAGGGCCGGGCAAGCCGTGTTGTTGCGCCAGCACCAACCGGTTTGCCGCCACAGCGGCAGGTTCTGAACATAGTGGACGACGAGCGCTTTTCTTTTCCACGCGCCGATATCCATACATGACCTGTTGGCCGCGTGTAGTGAGTGCGTAGGTGCGCGACCGAAACGGCGAATGAAAACGAGCGTATCTGAACGCGACGCTGGGCGGCGCTTTCTTCTGGACTCTCCGCTGCCTAAGGCAGACGGACTGCATCGCGCTACGACGGCTCCTCCGTCGGTGTGTCGCAAGCAATTTCTTCACACTGCTGAAAAAGGATGAAACGATTCCATAAGAGCATGCCAAACGCTGGACTAAACGCGCGCAAAGCGGATGCGGACACACGGAAACCGTTTTTTTTTTTTTTTGGAGGACGAGCCGGGGGCTAGTCGGCACACCGCTTCGTGTATGTCACGTTAACACGAAACTGTAACTTAGAAGTGTGGCAGCTTGGGCTAGTTGGTATGACATGACGATAGTTATGTCATACCAACTCGGTCGTGTCTTTCGTGTCCTTGTCTCTGTGTCGTCGTTTTGTTCTCGCGCTATAACTATCGTCACGAAACTGTAGTCGCGAAAAATCTGACGTGCAACACGCGCGCAAGGCGCTGTCTAAATAACTAGAGTAAGTGCACGTAACGTAAAAGAGCTTGGAATGTTCGCACTTCGGTAAGCGGTCACTCGACCAACTACTACGGTCCACAGCATCAATTTGAAAATAAAAGCGGAACAGCAAACGGTTCCTCCTCTCTCGACACGCAAGCCTCAACGGCAATCTGCAGCGCATCGCTTCACCAAATGCTTTCCCCGCTCGCGATCGTCGTTAGCATGCGCGAAGACGCAACCGGTGGTAGGCGAGTCCTTCGGGCGGAAGGAAACTGACCCTCCTAAACATAGCGGGGCCCGTAACGGACAGCGAGAGCAGTTTCGCAAGACGCACGCACATCTGGTGCGTGCCCGGCAAAAAGAAACACCAGATGCGCGCCAAGAACCGTTAGAAGAAATAGTGCAAGGGGGAATCGGCTGCGATAACTGCCGCGTAGTGAAGATAGGACTGAGCCTAGAGTTTTGATAGAGAGACGAAGCACGATTGTCGCTGTCGTTCGCGCGAGGCGCCCACGTAACGCGACTCGGGGGAAAAAAAGCGCCGGGGCATCGCGGTTGCGTCACGTGTTTACCGCGGCGTGTTTTTCCGGTGCCGAGCCGGCGGCACCAAGGGCAAGGGCAGCTCGCTTCCTAGTTCAAGGAAAAACGCCGCGCGCCGATCTTCAAGGTCCCATCTCCGCCGATGCGCTTCTCCTATGCACGACGCACCCAAAGGGTTCTCGTTTCCGGGCTACGCCAGCGGCCGTGCCAGCGCATCGCTTATTCCACGCGCTCTTGCGAAGAACGCGACCGGAATATGAAACACTTCGCGGGCGACTCGCTTTGAATGCAAAACGAAATTGCCGCTTGCGAGGTGGCTCTAAACGAAAAGCGAACGCTACTCTTTCTTGCTGATTGCTCCCGCCTCCCAAACAACAGACGAAGGAATTCAAAGAAGCGAGATGCCACACTACGTGGGTGAAGCCGCGCAATACTCCAGTATTTTCAGGTATGCTTCATGCACTTGCATGTATAACGTGGCGCTGCAAGTAGTTTCTGGACCCGAGGTCCACCTTATGGCTTGGTCTGCCTAAATGCATTTCAATCGCCAAGTCCGGAACTTGCGATCTCGCCGAAATCGGCGCAACACTTACCCATTAGAAGCTTCGCACCGTCCAGAGGGTATGTCGTCAAGTTCTGAGACTGCGTCCGCTCCTTCGGGCTTGGCGGGGGCGTCACAGCAGGCGAAGACGGCGACCGGCGCCGCCGGCACGTAGGGTGTCGCACCAAAAATACTTTGGGCATGCTGAACACAGTCGCTGGTTAGTAATCCAGGTTCCTTGCAAAGCGTGCGTGAAAAATTCCAGCGCGAGGATGCTAGCAACGTAACACGCTAGCCGGGTGCAGCGGTGCTCAAAGTCCCAAGTGTCGCAGCCGAACCACGCCAAGTGCGCGCACTCAGTGCAGGGTGCTTAGCAGACGCCGGAACCTGCGACGTCTGAACGCGCTGCTGCAAATATGGGCTACTGGACTCGGCCAGACTCGGCTACCAAGGTAAGCGAAAGCGGGCTGCTACGTCACGGCTCTGGTGGGGAGGGTGGTGCATGGGGCGAGGAGGCATCTGCATGCACTTGCCCACTTGCCCCGCCGTCGAGGGCAACTTTTTTTTTTTTTTCCTGCTCGGTCGTTGGAGGAATGAAAAGGCTAGGCAGTGGCTTAGAAAGGACGAAGGGGTGCCCGAATAGAGGCCCTTGCTTCCTAATGGCTGTTCCTACAGGAACATGGGAGATCTCGAAGAGAGAAAGGGTAAAGGAGAAGGAGAACAGTGGGAGGAGGGGGAGGGAGGGGGGCAAACTTTGCGCATGCGTTCTATCTGTGTAGCTTGTCACTAGTCGGTCAGTGACACGTTTTGCCTTCTTTCCGGCTGAAACGAAAGATGGGGGGGAAGATTCTTTCGGAGGTCCGTCCTCCGCACTGGCCTTATGTGCCAAACAGAATCGAGACGACGTCTCACGCTCAATGGCGTCGTTCTATTTTCGAGCTATTCCGCGTGGACGTATAACTTTTCCGAGCGCATTACCGGTTCTACGCCTTCGTCGATATCTCGGGCATCTTAGAATGTTTTTGTCAAAGTCACGGAGGTGCTTGATGACGCATTTCGGGACGGAAACGCGGAGACTGTCACGTTGTCACGGGGGGGGGGGCGTCGATACCCGACTTCCAGAGTAGAAATGAAAAGCACGTTGCTCTAGTGTTGTTCACCTTTCCAATCGCCTCCGAGCGTGTGATGGAATCTTTCTGAACCCGCGTGACGCACAACGCTCGACTTCTCGCGCGCTACTGGCTGACAGAACCACGCGGATAGTTGCTCCAATAGCGTATCTCATTCCTTACCTTGGCAATGAAGCCCGGCAGTTGACGTCTTCTTTTTCGTCCACCAGGCAGGGCTAATTGCCTGCCGCGAATAAAGCAGACGCGAGTCTTGTGTTTTGGCACGCCGGGACTTGGCAGAGCGCATACTACGCGGTGCTCACTGGCGGGCAACTCTCGACTATTCGGTAGACGCGCCAGCCAGCTCCAGACGTCGGCGTAAAATAAGAAAAAGATACTTGGCAGCCGTGGGCCCAGCGTTCGTGCGTTGACCTGTCGCGCCGCGAGAGTCTGTTTACATACAGTGTAGTGAGACTGGAGCGTGAACAATGTCAGGATGTCCGGTTCATTTTTTCTCCTGTGCCTTCGCTTTGTAACGCTCGTCGACGCCATCCGTACACGAATGGCGTGGCTCGAGTGACAAAACCAAAATGTTGCTGTTCGTGGCCAGTCAACCCGGAGAGAGAGGGGGGGGGGGGGGTTCTCGCTTACTTTGAGGGATTAGCCGTGAGCCAGGTGGCTAAAAACTATGATAAAAGCAAACAATATGGTATTTTGCTAGTTGAAAGCAGCATTTTTGGTGTGCATAAAAAGCAGACAAAAAATAATAAACACAGAAACTCGGGGTCGAGAAAGAAAGAAATGTTCATATATGCCGGCATACCCCGTTTAGCTGGGTAATCGAATGCTTTACTCGATACTCGCTTAATTAGCATTTCGTAAAGAACCCGATACTCGCTTAATTAGCATTTCGTAAGGAAATAGAAATGACCACTAACATTTTTGCTTCAGCGTGAATTATATTCTATTGCGATAGCAATTATATGGACACTCTCGGCTGGATCGTCGATGTCATGCAACGTATATGTATACGTATTTATATATATATTTCGCATATGCTTTCTTTTGTCACAAATTCTACGGCCGCACGCTTGGAGGGTGACCACCCGTAGTGGGTTGACCCATTCTCTAGGATCAACCAACTAACCGCAAAGGTATGCTCCACAGTACAAAATCACAGGCATGGACAGAGCTCGTAGCGGAGTTTGTCAGTTTCTCTTGCTGTGGTAAAGCGTCCCACTGGGGAAAGTTTTTTTTTTTCAGTCTCTTTTCTCTTGCCCACCAAATGAAACGCATGGATTCTTTTTTTTTTTTTCCTCTTTCATCTACATCCACCAATGCAGACATGCTGTCGCCCAACGTGAACGCGGTCTCAAATTTGTTTAAGCATCGTACGTAGCATCACATTAGTTTGTTTCGTATAAGACCCCATTAGGTTGTCAGATAAGAAGCACAGACAACACATGTTATGATATATTTTATTTTATGGTAATAGCAACTGGCCACATTAGGTTTCTTGTGCAGCACCTATGATTCACCACCAAATCGGTGTTGTCAAAACACTTCCTTGCAATCCTTAATGTGTCTCCGTAACCCCCTTAATATTAACAAAATCATTCAATTCTTGCATATAAGTATCACTACGTCCAGTGAAAGTTTACTGCGTAGTTGTTATTACTCATTGCCTTTCTTTTGTTTGTGTATAAAAATGTCATGTTTCTGTTATCTTACCCAAGTTCGAGTATCTGAATATATATGTCTGTACAATGCCTAACCTTCTTTTCTATATTCGCAATGTTTAGCATCTTGTATCCTGGTTCAATGCCTTGTTCTATTGTTTTGCTACATGTGCTATTGTGGTCTTGTGCTATCGTTTGTATACTGTGCCATTTTGTATCGCATCATTGGACCCTATTCTAGCCTTTGGCTATGGGTCCAAACAGTTTTTGGAAAAAAAAAAAACAGATACCCCCCCCCCTCAACAAAAAAAACAAACAAATAACCTGCGAGGGCGAGGATGTATGACTATCACGACTGACGGGTTGTGACATCAAACATGACATGCTCGTCTGTTACGTCTATTACGTGAGACGCGCGTTGGATGTAGGAGTATGAGTTACACGTAGAAAATCAAATAAACGAGAAATAACGAAAGAAAAAAAATGTGCGACCCAGTCCCACATGATTTAATACCCATACAAATTAGTGTGGGAACGAGCCATGCGTGAAGGAACATCATCGCCCACGTGTCCGCATGAGTTAAAGAAGTGAATCAAATGCTCGGCACTGTCACCATTAAATACACCTGAAGTTGTCTAAATTTTTTAACTGAAAAATTCCGAGTTAAGTATGAACGTGAAGGAGAGAGAAAGCAGATTGCATGCTTCTCGTTCACTACGCGTCATGTGCGTGTTAAATTTAGTGTGTTATTTAACCGCAGCAGCCCAGTACCACATGATAGCCAACACGACCTAATGTAATGCAGGTATTCCACCCACTCCATCGCTAATCCTCTACATTGGTTGTGAGCAACTGATTTCAACTGTTTGTTTCCTTCCGCTTTGTCGGCGTTCCCTGGCGCTGCTTGCGACTGTTTCTTAATGATAAATTACGATATATGTCATAATCATTTCTCCAAGTACTGATCTTTCGTTCACGCTATCTTGCGAGTTTACTCTATATTATCCTTGCTAACATATCTTTATCGCCGCTGAGTTAGGACTTCTTAGCGACTGCTCCGACACTCAGCGAACAAAGAGTCCGTTCACAGAATAGCAAGTACAACTCGCAGATGAAACGTCCGCGCATGGAAAGGAAGCAAAAAGGCGGGAAAGTTATAGTTATTACGATTGCTTCCGTATACTTGGACTTTCTTTAATATATTTACTGTATGATAGTGTATGCATGCTGAAGAGTCAAACTGCCATGAACAGTAATTGAGTTATTTGCAACTAACTATGCGAACACGGGTTATTAATTTATTTATTATATTTTTTAGAGTGCACGCCCGAAAAATAATCTCAACAATTGCGGAGTCCGAGGAGAAAAAGAAAATGTGGGGTTGCAAAATTAATTTTGTCGGTTACTTGTATACCGCGAGTGGTTCTTCGAAAAAGCAAAATTTATATTACATAATTTAATTTCTGCGGGCGTGGGCTGCTGTCAATTTAGTCTGTTCTTTGCGTGGCCAATTGGAACATTTATTTTACTCGTACCCACACTCGGAACATTTCGTCTAACCTGCAGTTTACGCGAAACATATCGTACATTTTTTTTCCCAATCCTTCATAGCGTCATATAGGACAGCTCACGTCTGTCTCATAAGCGTGAGCACCCCCCCCCCCCCCTTCTAAATCTCTTATTCGTCTAAAAGGGGACGCCAAATCAGCTGCATTTCCCGTCATTGTCGAATGTGTGGTGTGATGGTCGGGCAGGTCTTTTACAGCAATGGCGGACGATCGCCTCTCTACTTCGAACCTTCAACCCCGGAAATTCAGGCACGAAAGGCAAGCCGGCGCTAGTAAACACGACATCGCTTCATTTTCGCCTGTGCGGCTGGCCACCGCGATGCTTGTTTCCCGTCCGATTGGCGCGAAAAGTGTAACCCCCCCCCCCCCCCCCCCATCCAAGCCCTTTCCATTCCAATCCTGCGCTCCCCCGTGGTCTCACGTGGTGGTGTTTGTGGCTTATCTCAAACATCGGCCACCTCTGCACGTGGACGATACCCTGCTTGCCTGTGGGAAAAGTGCGCGATAGCTAAGCGCGGCTGCTTTGTCATGCGTGTGTCAACACCGACCCTTATAAAATTCAAGATCCGACATGCCCGTTACATACAATTCTTGAAACCCTCTCTAAGGCGGCGTTAAATGTCAAACCGATGTTCGCCGTGGTGGCACTATCCCCCTTTTTGCTTGCCATGCTCTACGACCGTCCGTTTGCACGAAGTGTGAATCACGTGTGCGAACCGAGGAGGAATATAAAAATTACTGGAGTGGAAATGACTGCGCATAACTGACGCCGTTCCTCTGGCAAGATGGCAGCCATCTTACTAGGGGCATGATGGAGTATCACCGTTCAGCGATTGTTTGGAGAAATTTATTCTCACAGGCAGCGGACATCAATTACAATCCAACAGAACATCGCGACAGAACACAACATCCACAGACACGAAAAATGTTATAACAAAAAGATATGTTCACATATGTTAACGGATCAGCGATTAAAAACGAAGCGTTTCCCTCGCACGCCCAACGAGTTTAATGTGGGAACGTTTTCGGGTTACATAGTGCTCCAAGTGTGTCTTACAGTTACGTAGTTTTCCTTAGTGAGCCTCTAATTGGAGGCAAAGTTCTTTGAAGATTCAGTCATTCATACTCATTTCTGTGTGTTATTTCGTTGGGAGCAACTATTTTTTAATATAGAACTAACGTAGCATTTACATAACATATCAAAGCCATTTGATATTTAAGTGGGTACTAACAGAAAAGAGCACGTTTTTCCGCCATCTTAGCAGTGGCAAAAGGTGGTTTCACCTCTGCTGGCAAGAGCATTGCGGGAGCTTCCACTCCAAAAATTTTTCTTCAATCCTTCTTGGTGCGAACTGCATGCACGTGGCGGGCGTTCGAAAGAGCCGGAAAACGTTGCACTGCGACCGTGTCCGTCTTGTTTAGCAGGTTCGTCAAATGGGCTAGTAGGCGATTCCTTAGCTTGGTCTGCAGATCTGGGCGCAAGAGCTTGCATTCAACGAAAATGGCTCGCACGGTCTACACTGTAGTCAGTCATCGTGAATCACCTCTCCCGTGTTGAGAACGTGTTAGGAGAACCCGTGTTGTATAGCGGTGGGGGAAGGGGGGGGGGGTGGTTCTCGTGTTGCTTCGGTGGCGGAAAGGAATGTGTCTTTGTGAAGACGGGGGAAGGTGAGAATGTAAACGTTGTTTCTGCATCCCCCCTTGCTGACACCCTGTGTCAGGAATGTTAGGAAACAAATTCTTAGAAGCATGATGGGTATTCGTACGGTTATTGTTGAAAGGTTCCTCCAGCACCGCGTTTGAACATTGTCTACTTGAAAAGATTATTAATAATTTTGTGGCGTTTAACGTCCCAAAATATATACCACATGGCTACGACAGACGCTGGAGTGAAGGGCTTCAGAAATTTGGACTACCTGGGGGTGGGTTATTTACCTCGCACCTAAACCAGTACACCGGCCTCAAGCATTTTTCGCCTCCAATGCGGCCGCTGCGGCAGGGATTCGATCCCGCCACCTTTCTGTGAGCATCCGGGCGCGTAGTTATGACAACAGCATGGCGGGTGTGTTATGCTGGGCGTTCGAACACGTCAAAATGTTCTGCTCTTACATATTTTTCGCGCTTTTTCTTCAAGGCAAACGATATCCGCATCAGATTGCAAAGCCTGTGCGATTTTCTATGAGATAGACCTTAACGTGTGTGACGAGACGTGGCTTGTGTTAACAGCTACCAGCAGGCCGGACAGGATTTTGAAAATAGGACGGGACGCAACTCTAGATGCCGAAAGAATGGATGAAGAGGCAAAAGGTACATAACGCCTCTATTGTACCACGGAATATCGAATACTCATCGATTTGCTTCGTGTCTTCAATATTTGGATGTTCCACGGCGGCAAATCTGACATTTCGAAGTGGCCAATGAAAAGCGATCGCAGTGTTGAGGACGCTCGCTTGGTTGATTGACAGGCGAAATCGACCAATCAGGCAGGACCAACACGGATTGATATTTCGTATTCCGTGGTCACGTTAACAGCGCTTTGACTTCTATGCGTAATGCGCATAAATAAGAAAAAACTACTATAAATTGCTTACACCTGTCTTTACGTACGTTACGCCAGGACTCACTAGTAAGTCTCATGCCGGTGAACACTGAGATAGTGGGAAACGGGAGAAAGACAATGCAGGAGATCGCTGAAACGGAAGGGGGGCCACGGGGATCCTGACACCTCTTTATGCTCAGGCTGGAGGAGACACCACTTGTAAGCGTCACCTGCGTTTTCGTCTTTCAAAAATTACGTATTTTAATAATTACTTGACAGTTAAGTATAGTGCTTTCAATGATTGTCACTGCGTGTTTGCTCCTTGTTGTGTACCTGTGTTCAGTACCCCTCAGTTGTGTGACACTTGGCATCATAACTGCCCCTGGACCAGTTTCAGAGAAAACTCAGTAAAACAATGCAATTACGCTAGCTGGGACCCATGCTCGTTTTAAAGCTTTTCTAAAACATTATTTTCTTTTTTGTATTGACAAAAATAAAACACGACATACAAAAAGCTGTGTCCATAAGTGGGGACAAACGGTGTGTCCCCACTTGCATTTTCTTATATTTATGCAACCGCAAGGAAAAGATGAATGAAAAACAATTGCGTTTGTAGTTTACCCGATATATATATATATATATATATATATATATATATATTCTCACGTTTTCCGGGCCTTCCCTCAGGAAAAGAGGAAGGAAGATGTACCCAGAAATTACAGCGAACGACATTTTGGAGCACCACAGACTACGCCGATGAATTCATCTGCGACCTCACCCCAGCCTAACTGTATAGAGGAAGAAGCAGTCACCCTCAGGACATTGTAAACGAACGCTGTTCCCGGCAAGCTATTTCGCCTCATCTCACCGACTGAACACACGTACATTTGCAAGTACTGTGATGTCCCGGACGCTCTGTACCTTATGAGATGCGTACAAGACCTTACAGTAACGTTATAGTAACGCTAGATTAACGACATAGTGGTTGGAAGCCAAGTTAACGGACCCAGACCTGCAGAGATTCACCGCAGACTGGTTCAACGGGCAAAAGAGATGGCGCCGGCTCGGGCTACCTGGACCGGCCGTCCACTGCTCGCAATAAACGTTTATTCCCTACATAACTGCTAGTTTGTGTTAGAGGATACCTTGTCGGATAAACTTTCAGAGTGTCAATTAGGCTCTGTGTTACTGTAACGTCACGTCGTCGCTTCAACAGACGCGGCGACACAAGGCGAACGCGACCGCAATTTTTTTATCTGCTGATAAGCATCGTGAGAATCTGCATGGCGAGTTCCGTGTCGAAATCTCGAGGTTCTGTCCAGTGTCTCAATGTTAGCGTTGTTCCAGATACCGCTGGCTGCATGTCTCTCCAGATCGTGCTGATGTATGCCGTTAAAAAAAAAAAAGTCTATCTTAGCCTATAGCCGTTTCCTTGTTCTGCAGCCGTTTTCAGCGCCGTTCACTCTGGCTATCGCTAGAGTGACAAACTTAGAATGTCCTGTACATGGTATCGTTAACGGCAAAGTTTGCTTCGCTCAAACAAGAGCACGCTTTTAAGTCAAATAAGCTCAGGCTTTCTGGGTTGCTTGCGCTGAACACGATGTTTCTTTGTGACACCAAACATGATATGAGTGCGGAAGTCCAAACAAGGCATAACTCCTGCAGGAAAAAAAAACAAATCTAAAATGGTGGCTTCAAGTGCAACGAGCCGCCGGTGGTCTATAGTGGTTATCGTGCCTGACTGCTAGCGTGGTCGTGGGATCGAATCCCAACCGCGACATGCCGCACTTCGATAAAGGCGAAGTGCTGCAGTCGAAGCAGGCGAAGTGCGGCGATATATATAACAGTTGGGATTCTTTAACATGAACCTATAGGTCCATGTTGAAAAATCCCGAGTGCTACATATTTTCGGGGCCCTCCACTTCAACGTCTCCTGGTTCTGGGAGGACGCATAGCCCCGACAGTTATTATTACTGATGTACAACGAGGAGTCGTTGAATGAAAAATGTCGCTGATGCCGATGATTCGGGAAGGGGCTTCTCTTCGCCTTTGTGAATACGAGTCCGAGTGATACGTTTTATTTGATCACATCTCGTGACTGTTTCGCGGTACAGAGAAAGTAGAAGTACATGGCTGCCCTTCAGACTCCATCAGACATCATTTTGATGAACAGACGTGTTAAACTTCCTCTTGTGCTATTAAGGAGAAAACAGACCTACACCTCATCAAACGCTATAAATTGACCACCGTCTCGCGTCGGCGTCCCCCATTGGCGGCGTCAGCGTGAGTGAAGCCAAAATTATCACGTCATGAGGTCTCCACATCCCTTCATCATGACGTCACAAACTAGACAAATTAATGACGTAATGTGATGACGTCATTGCATGAAAGCGCATAGCTTGGTTGGGCCGATCACGGGGGCAGTGCGAATACCAGCTGAGCTGCCTTCGATCTTGGAGGTAGGCGGTGCAGAAATCTTTCGGAGCAGGATCAATGCGTCGATCGACAACTGGGCAAATGGGTATGGATTCATACTTCTGAAACGGCACCACAAGATAAGCCTGAATGCACACGAAGGGAAAGAAACATGAAACGTCAGCGCTTGTCTTATCGCGTTACCTTTGCTTCTTATCTCGTGGCGCCGTTTTAGTATTATCAACGCATCGACTTGGAAGAACAAGATCGCTTTCGCCTTCCATTCACCTTGGGTGGGACCCCGTCCGTCTTGCAATCGTTGTCGGACGACGAATAACGGGTTTTCAAACGACGAAACGCAAGTCGATGTATGTGCGTGTGTGCTGACACAGCGAATTTCATTGAAAGAAAAAAAAAGTGAGTCTAGTTAATCGGTGGGTTGATATTTAACCAAGACAACGTTGCTGATATTCGTAAAGCTCATAATTTGCTAATGTTTGTATATTTGCACGGATGGAAGATAAGGAAGCCCGCCCCGCCGCGGTGGTCTAGTGGCTAAGGTACTCGGCTGCTGACCCGCATGCCGCGGGTTCGATTCCCGGCTGCGGCGGCTGCATTTCCGATGGAGGCGGAAATGTTGTAGGCCCGTGTACTCAGATTTGAGTGCACGTTAAAGAACCCCAGGTGGTCAAAATTTCCGGAGCCCTCCACTACGGCGTCTCTCGTAATCAAATGGTGGTTTTGGGACGTTAAACCTCACAAATCAATCAAGATAAGGAAGCCCGAGTAGTCTAAATTAATTCGGAGTCCCTCACTATACCACCTGCTTAACTGTGTTTGAGACGTTATACCCGTGAATTTAAGTGCGCGCCGCCTAGGGAGGTTTGTCGCAGAAAACGCGTTCTCCTAATTAACCGTGTATGCGCTCATCCTTCATGAAGCGTGCACGAAAAAACTCATACTTTCACTCATTTCATTTTGAGCTGACCAATTCTTGGTCAATCCTCTTTTTTTTTTTTTTTTCGTGCTGCCCTCTGACAATTAGGTAGGGTTCGGGTAAGGACTTGGACCGCCGGTATTGCCAGAACACAAGCCTGTGAGTTCGAGAGTTGTTTCGTGGCTTTCCTGCTAGGGGAAGGACGCATGTTCTGTGGCACCACAAACAGAGCGGAACTCTCATAGTGGGCATAATCCACTGCACAATCGCAAGATCCTTCATTCCTGGCCTATAGTTTCTGAACCGGCATGATTTAAAGGAGCTTTGATCATCAGCCATTTCCGTGGACTCCGAGAAGTACCGCAAGTGCGTATGTGAAAAAAAAAAAAAAAACTAGGACCATTCCGTTCATTTTTTTTTCCCGACGACTAAAAAGGTCCAACATGTGTCATTTCAAAAACAGTTTATGGCCAAAAATGTTTTTTTTTTCTTTTTGGCTGTGCTGCCATATACTTTTGCCTGCACTACACGCCGCGCTGATCGACCACGCGTTGACCTGATATACTCTTCTCGACTTCACAGATGCTGCCATGTGCCCTCTCATTTCAAGGGGAAAGCCTTGGATGCTTCGTTATGCATGAAAAGTGAGCGTCAGCGGCAATACGACTCATGTGAAAATCATCATCATGCCATGACGTCATCCCATGACGTCGTCACGGTGCCACATGTTGCCAAACTTTCTTACTGACATGCTTTGGCCGCAAAATAACACACACAAAGTAAAGAAACACCAAACGCGGTGGCCGCATGTGCTTGTCGTACCAACTAGGCCAACAATCAGTATTGCCAAACTTTGTCACGTCATGATATCACAGTGGCGACATTACTGACATCGTCGCTAGGTCACAAATGGGCCGATGCCGGAGTCAAGTGACTCACGTCACGTGCAGGGAGCTTGCAGTGCATCCGATACGAGAAGTGCCGAGCCAACCTAGCGGCATAAAGTCTTTTGTGCCGGGGGGGATAGATACAACGAAATGGGAAGAAAAGGCCGATGGCTTTGGCCTTCGAATCATCTCAGGCGATTGCACAATGGACACTGCGAGTTTTTCATCACAGCTGCGTGCACCAGTGGTGTAACGCAAGATGATGCATTCCCCGGGGCGTGGGACCTGCGTTCCGCGGAGGTGGTGCGATTTGCTCAAAGTGCTCGGCTATACAACCGGAGCAACGGCACCGGCACATCACTGGTCGCGTCAGGCGACAAACAAAAGGAAACCGCGTGGGAACCGCTGATCGTGCGGACATACTTGTGGCCCCTGTTTACGTCTACTAACGGTCGCCAGATAGGAGTGAGGGGGCGACGACTCCGATCAGCAGCGCATGGCTTCGTCTTACGGCTGCAACCGGTGCCAGATCACGGTTCGTTGCCTGCTTGTCTCTACCTTCTCTCCTCTTTGCTACCCTCTCTTTGCTTTTGATTCGTTATGTTTTCGCTCGCCGACATCAGTTCGGCCGCGATACAACGAGCGTCGCGCGTCATGTTTCACACTCACGTTGCTCCCACGAATTCTGTGCAACGCACTGCGAAGACAACGGAACTTCTAAATGCGAAACGTTTCTAAGCGAACTATAGCGACATTGCACGCATCTATCTATCTATCTATCTATCTATCTATCTATCTATCTATCTATCTATCTATCTATCTATCTATCTATCTATCTATCTATCTATCTATCTATCTATCTATCTATCTATCTATCTATCTATCTATCTATCTATCTATCTATCTATCTATCTATCTATCTATCTATCTATCTATCTATCTATCTATCTATCTATCTGTCTATCTATCTATCTGTCTGTCTGTCTGTCTGTCTGTCTGTCTGTCTGTCTGTCTGTCTGTCTGTCTGTCTGTCTGCCTGCCTGCCTGCCTGCCTGTCTGTCTGTCTGTCTGTCTGTCTGTCTGTCTAACGACGGAGGGTGGACAGGGGAATGGACAGGAGTGTATGAAATGTGGGGTTTGTTGTTGGCATCCCACCGCTGCCATCACGGTTACGAATGTGGGTTTGATGGCATCCCACCACTGTGAACTCGCTGTGGCGCGACGCTAGCGGTAGCCGAAAGCGGTGAGCAGTCGAACGAACTTTGCTGAAGCCTTCGCCCAGAGGCGGAATAGGGAGGCAATCGTTTTGAAAACAGCAACAGGTAGGATCGTTTCCTATAGCAGGTTATAGTTCGTACAAAGCCGGCCAGCTCGACGAAGTTGGCTGGGGCAAAATCCTTCCAAACATGGGGCCGACATGGCCTTAAACGACGTTTTTGGTCCTTTCCCTGAGACCAGTTCCCGGTGCTCGGTGGAGGAGACGCAGCTTTGCTCGGAACTGCATTGTCGCTCGGCGGAGGAGGCGACGTTTTCCCCGGAACTGCACGGTGCCGCCTTCTGCTTGGAAGGTGGTGCTGGGATGGGGGGAGACAGTTCGCGGGAACAGCGTTCGATCTCGTGTTTGAAGAAGCACTCCCGAACGAGAACCTTGTCTGTGGCATAACAGGGGTTAATCCCCTATCTCCCCGGCTCTCCAGAAGAAAACGGCCTGACTTCAAATAAAATGCAAATAATGTTTATTCATTCGTTAATTTCGTTGCGTGGTGTCCTCGAGAACATTTGCATAAGTTGCTTTGCTCACACTTCCTCGACGGCGTCGTCAGCTTGTACACAGTGTTAGCTAGAGCTAACTCGACTGAGATGCAGGAAAACGCGGATTTCTGGCTACTTCTTCGATTGGTATACAGTCGCAATGTCGTAAACGTTCGCATTTGTGCACGGATTTAAATGAGAAGCGAGCGCGTTTCATCTCCCACGCCGGCGCAGCCAAGCGCCGCGCGCGTAGTCGTTTGCACGTGACCGAAAACCACCTCGCGTCGGTGTGGTTCGGAGATGCGCTGACAAGGCATCGTTCCCAGGAACGTGTCACGTTTCCGCTCTGTGCAACCGCTTTGTACTACGACGCTCCTGCGCGATAGCGTTGTACAGCCTATACGTGTTCACAACAAGCGGCGGTGACACACCTGCATGCAGCAGCTCATCGTTCGCTTCGGTGTATTCCTTCTTTCTTCTTTGCTTTGACAGTGGAACCGTTTAAGTTTGAGTTCCATACGGGCTGGGCGACAGCTCAGGGCTATCATCACCATGAAATGAAGGGTAGGGCAAAGCAAACCATAGTCAAGTATAGCAAAGGTAGGAGAAAGTGGAGTGCGGGTGAGGAGGTTTACAAGGAGGAGGGGGTTAGGCCAAGTCGACTACTTGCATTTCGCGTTGGCATGTTTTACTGTTAAGGCACCCGACACTGGACCAGAGGGCGCAACGAAGGTTTCTGGGCCGCCTCAGCATTGTTGTTACCGACCGCCAGGGATACCAAGAAAATGATACTCTCGATGAACACATTAGGACGCTGACGTGGCCGTGCCCTTTTAGGCGCGTTTTCAAAGAACGCTGCCTGGGCGCTTACATAATCAGCCGTGACTCCCTGCTCACAACTAAAAAAAGAAAATAATATGCACGTGCAAGTCCGGTTTTGCTGCGTCTATTCGCTAGGCTACGCATTGGATGACTCGGTTTTGCTCCGTCTACTCGCTATGCTGTGTGTTCTGGCGCTACCATCAAATGTCGTAAACTGCGTTGCCGGGTGCCTCAAGATCGTCGTTGTTGCCTGTGGCAGGTGAAGCGTTCCGCTGCTGAGCACGTGGGTGAAGGTCCCAGTCCCGGCATGGAGGAAAGAAACTACTTGGATGGAGCATTGCGCAATGTTATATAGAAAGACAGAAAGAGAAGTGTTGCGTGAGGCAGCGCACACACCAAGCTTTCCTTGCTCCGCATCTTTCCATGAGGGCAAGGGATCCTGACTTTTTTCTTTCTTTTTCTTCGTCACCTTCGTATTGAGCGCTGGAAAGCCATGAGCCTTTGAGCCGTGTCTAACTAATCAGGTTAGTTCTAAATGGCATATTCTCCACGGCTAAACAATCTCTGCATCGTAGAACTCCTTAGTGCTGTAGCAAATCCACGAGACGAACACAATCGTGAACTTCGGCAGAAACCCGTCTGATACAACAAGCCCCGCCCAGTCAGCCGAAGCATGAAAGCCTATAGCCTCCGCGAGTAAAGAAATAATCCCGCTCATGCATTCACCAATCTTCTTCGAAGGCATGGCCACCTGCTGTCTGTACGGTTCATGACGTCAGTTCGGAGTTCGAGCCCATTGACAAGAGCTTGTGTGCATCCCCTTTGCAGAAGAAACGCCGTGAACTTCGTGCCCCTTTACATGACCGACTCGCATTGTATCGGTTTGAGCTTGGAGGCTCAGCATCCCGCCACGTAGCGAAATTAGTTTCCAAGTTTCCGCAGGGCTCCTGTGCTCTGCCATCAGAAATATGGTATCGCAGGGACTGGATCTTCCTCCACTGCGATCCTGCGCCGATAAACACTGCGAATGTCTGCAGGAGGGGTTCAAGGGCAACGCATTCGGCGTTTTCTTTTCTCTTCTCCTCGCAGTCGTCCCTCTGTGCCGACTTGAATGATGTAAACACGAATTGAAGCGACTTTCTCGACTTTGAGCGGCAAACAAGTGTGCGTACGTGACATCTTAGAAGAAATTTAATGCCAACGAGGATTTCTTTTCGGAGACCATTCTTCTCTCCTGCTTGGGGCAGCCACGCAGCCGTCTTGTTTACACCGTGGCACATCTCTCCCTCACAGCCTTCTTTCAAAGCTCGGTCTCGTAGCGGTCTTCTTCTTTAGCAGGCCAGTGGGCACGCATGCATCCTTGCATGGCTTCCACGGCCCGCAAACTACCCCCCTCTCTAATCTCGGCGAGCGTATCGCTTGAGGTGCCACGAGAACCTCGTTGGTCCAGGACTGGATGTGCGGACTGGAAGGAAGAAGAGAGGTTTGCGGGGGGGGGGGGGGAAGCGGAGAGACAGGTTGATGTGGATCAAGTCAGTGGGGGAACAGCGTGCGGCATCGAAGCCGCCCAGCGATCTTACACCCTCCTCCGTCGTTTTTCGGCTGCAAGAAGACCGACCCGGTGGTGGAGGGCTTTCAGAATGGGGGAGGGGGATGCGCTGTTAGGGGGGGACGCACAAGGGCCAGTGAACGGGTTCTCCTTGGGGGTGGCTCGCAAGGTGACTTCGCAGGAAACGGCCGGCGGTAAACGACCGCTCGGTTCTCCGCTCGTTGCCTGTTCCGCCGCTTCTTCCCCGGCGTGCCGTTGAACTCGCCGCTGCGCGAGGATGAAGAAGAAGAAGCCGAGCGGGTCTGAAGGCTGCGCACCTCTAGAGAGCGGCTGGTCGGACGACGACGCTACCGGCGACTTCGAGGGCGAGGGCTGCTTGCGAGTCGTTGCACCTCCCTGTGGTTTTTCGCTTTCCTCGGCTCTCGCTCTCTCCGCACCTTCGCCGGTGCCCTCTTCATCTGGTCCACGCCGCGAAGAAGAGTTGCGCGGTTGGTGACGTCGTCGCTCCCTTGCCCTGCAGCGCCGCGCAGAGCAGGAAGAAAATAACAGCTCGCGCGCGCCATTTCATAACACACGCGACGAATCGCTCGCTGGCTCGACGCTGCTTAACGCTGCCGCTGCAACGGCGTCATTCCGTGCGGTTCCAGAGAGCCTCGCTGCCGGGATGAGAGGGGCGCGTAGGTTGCGCCACTCTCCGACGGCGGCTCCCTCTCACGTGCCTCGAGGCGTCTTAGTCGTGCATTCTCTCGTTGAAATCTTGCGATGCCGCTTGCGCGAGCGCACACCACGAAGAAAGAATAATGCCAGGACAGCGGTCCATTGTGGCCTCCGGCATGGAGGCTGAGAGGAGTGCCACAGAAAAAAAAAAGGTGAAAACAGGCGGCAACGGTCTACACGATGGCTTGGGTAACCTAACTGTCGGAATAAAAGAACAGAAAACGCTACAGGGTCTGACTCACTAACCTGTCTACCGATAAAGCCTTCGAAGCCCTCTGGAGTGTATATATATATAAGACGGCATCACCACCAGTGACTCTCGCAATTTTAAAGTATCCCGGTATTCCGACTTGATGCTAGAGGCTGATTCCGGCAATCGCGCTCTTTTGGGCATATTCTAAACATTACGCAATGCGTGTTGCTCATTTTTCTTTTTATCACGAACGCATACGTGTATGCATGCGTGGGTTATCTTCCTGGTAGTGACGAAACCTCTGTGGTTCCAGTGTTACGCAATCGTTATGTCATATATATATATATATATATATATATATATATATATATATATATATATATATATATATATATATATATATATAAAGCGAATGCTTTCGGTTTATAGGGCCATTGAGAGGTAATTGAGCAGCAGCTCTGTCTCGGGCGAAGCGGGTGAATTCGCGACTACATTTTTGCCTCAAGCAGCGAACATTCTTCGGAGTGTCGTGCGCAACATGGACGCGCGCTGAAAGAATATTGGGAAAGCAGTAGCGATTTGCTGCGGAAATGGCGCTTTATTCTGCAGCGCTATGCGCTATGTATGGAGCGTGGCGCAGCGTCAGGGAAAAAGGGAAAAGGGGTATTACGAAGCGTGTAGTACGCACACTGCCAGACTCACAACACACAAACAGAGAAAGGAGAGAGAGAGAGAAAGCCTATGTACATTAAAGTTCACGACCCCGAACGCTTGTGTAGACATTAAGTAACCAAGTTGTTGAGGCCAACAGCTGCGGAACCACCGTATGTCTCAGAAACGTCCTGGCATCTGGCATCATCATCATCATCATCATCATCATGATCATCATCATCATCTTGTTTTAAATTAGTGAAAATTTGTTGATGTAGGAAATGGGGGTGCCGGCAGAGTTCCGAAAACGATCCCTCTGAACATCTCCACCCAAATGAATAACTCGTAACATCCGTAATTAACGGAATCACGCCCAAGATGGATGAGTCTTAGCACTGCTGCCGGTCGTCGCAGCTCGTGCAGCGCAAAAAATCGCGAAGCGCCTCATGGCCACGCGCTCGCGTACACCATAAACGTTTCCGGTCGAATGTACAATCACGACATGCTAACATAAACGAACACACTTTTTCAAAAGTACGAAAAATAGAACACACTTTTTCAAAAGTACGAAAAATAGTTTGTACCGTAAACCTCCTTCCCGTAAACCTCCTTCCTTGGCTCTCCTTTAATTGTTTCTCAGCTTTGTAAGTGTGCTGCTTTTGTTACAGAGACCTTTTTTTACTGTAACCTACTGACAGCAGTATGGGGAACTGGTGTAGCAGAGAGTGTCACCACAGCCAGCGTTTCGACAAGTGGACCTGTTTTTCCTCGAGGTATTGTCAAGTCCACTGGTCCAAACGTGGGCCCCAGTTACATACGTTCTGCTTTCTCTTAAAGCCTCCATTTTCTCTTAACGCATGTCTTGTTCTGATTCCTGACAGAAGGGCGTTTTAGGAGAGAAGCTGTTTAAGCTCGTCGTCAATCTTGTTTGGCGGAAACAGAAATGATCGTCATCATGATGCATTCTCTTCTTAATCTCGTTATTCTTCTGCTTCGCTTCCATTTCTCCGATATGGGACCTTAAATAAGCCTGATGGGTTAAGAAAGCGATATAAGAAAAAAAGTAAGGGAGAAATTCTCGGCAAAAAAAGAAAACGTTTCACGACGCGAGATTCGAACTCGCGTGCCCTGAATCCGAAGACAAGCGCCGTGACCATGTTCATAACCACTCGGGTAGTCAGGCACGCTAACAGAGCCTATATATCCTTGTGCTATTGGTATAGTATATTGTATCAACGGGTTAGGAAAGGGAAGCGGGTGGGAGGAGGAGAGATACGCGGTGGCGAAAAGGGAAAAAAGAGGAAGTTAGAAAAGGAGAGTAAAAAGAGATAGGGGAACAATGAACTAGAAAAGTTGCAAAACTTACAAAAACAGTAACAGCCAAAACTACCAAAGTACGGGTCAGCTTCGCTGTCTCTTCACACTGCGCCGCCAATGCTATATACGCAAATTTTCAAACACTCTTGCGCTCGAACGGGGATTTCGTTCTTGTATACCGTTACTAATAAACTTTCTCTTCTTCGTTTGCTTGGTGTTGCCCTTAAAATGACAGGAGTAAGACAAAGAGGTCCGAGGAGGGCGGGATGGGTCAGAGAACAGCTTATTTATTTATTTATTTATTTATTTATTTATTTATTTATTTATTTATTTATTTATTTATTTATTTATTTATTTATTTATTTCGTTATTCATTCATTCATTTATTTATTTACAGAGTACCTATACATCGCCATATAAACATTAGGGGGAGGGGGGCAAAAACAATCAGTAAGAAGGAATTCGCAACAAAATACATAAACACACATACAAAAAAACCACCGTCACATTTATCAGAACATAAAAATGTATCACGAAATACATTTTCATGCACACAGAATATACATAATGCAAGAAAAAGTTCGTCAGTTAAGCTGTTCCACTCTCTTATTGTTTTTGGAAATAATGAGTAGAAAAGAGTGTTGGACGTGCATTTCTTTTTGCTATTGTCACAGCGAGTGGATGTGTAGGGGGGTGCAACAAGGTAGCTATGGATGTACTATGAAGCTGAAGATACGGGCCCGGGTTGGCCACTTTATGCGCAGAAGAGACAGATTGGTTATCAAGAGATTGCAAATGCAGGAAGGGATCAATATGGAGGGACGAAATTGAAGAGTTAGCTGGGTTAACATGGAATAGGCTCTCACAGTATACTGGAGGTCATTAGGAGGGGCCGTCGTCCGTGAGTGCTCATGAATATAGGCTGAAAAATTATGATAAAATGGAAAGATCACTTATTGTTTTATTGACTGGATCAATCAATCAATCAATCATTCAATCAATCAATCAATCAATCATATCAGTCGATCAATCCATCAGCGAATTAATTGACGCTGTTTTCGGGTTTGATTGATTGATATGTGGGATTTAACGTCCCAAAACCACCATATGATTATGAGAGACGCCGTAGTGGAGGGCTCCGGAAATTTCGACCACCTGGGGTTCTTTAACGCGCACCCAAATCTGAGTACACGGGCCTACAACATTTCCACCTCCATCGGAAATGCAGCCGCCACAGCCGGGATTTGATCCCGCGACCTGCGGGTCAGCAGCCGAGTACCTTAGCCACTAGACCACCGCGGCGGGGCAACGAAATTTAAGAGTTAGCTGGGTTAACATGGAATAGGCTCTCACAGTATACTGGAGGTCATTAGGAGAGGCCCTCGTCCGTCAGTGCTCATGAATATAGGCTGAAAAATTATGATAAAATGGAAAGATCATTGTTTTATTGACTGGACTGATCAATCAATCAATCATTCAATCAATCAATCAATCAATCAATCAATCCGTCAGTGAATGAATTGACGCTGTTTTCGGCTTCTGGTATCGCAAAGGAGCCGTTCCGAATGGCACAGAGGAGCACCTCTTTTCGAAATTCCGCTGCTCCTATAGCACACCACGCGCACACAAGGTTGCCGTCCTCCTGTGAAGCTGCTGCATGGCGCAACGGATTCGCTCTCCTGGGACGGCGAGGACCTTCGCTGCGCCCCATCTGCCACCGTTGCCCAAATCCTCAGGTGGGCCATTCTTGGCGCTCCTTTTTCCTTCGTGCAACGGACGCGCGTGCCACACGACAGGCTCCGCCGCGCAAGCTCGGGGATTTCAAAAAAAAGGAAGTCTCCGCAGGAGGTCCGGGCGTCTGACGTCGTACCCCACCTGCGAACGGTCCGGGCTTTCTTCTATGGTCCTAATACGTGGCTCAGGTGATTGTACAATGAGCAGGAAAAAAACGCTTGTTTGGCTGAATCAGGGCGCCGAAGTCGACGTTCACGTAGTATGTTTACGTGCACTTAAATTTCATACGAGCCTGCACGTTAATAATATAGTCTATACGGAGTTCATATCTACTATATACACCTTGTTTAACTCAACCTATGTACGCGCCTACACTTGAACTGCTTGGACTGTTTTGCATATACGCAGCACATGACCCGCGTGACGAAATGGCGGTCGCAGGTGGCGGGTAGGGTTTGCAGCAGGCGACTTCTAGGGCTTATTTTGCCCTGAAATATTTTTACGGAATATTTTTTTCATATACGTGTAACTGCCATAGACCTTTCACTTCCAGTTTTCGCTGAAAATTGCAAATTTTTGGGTGACCGTGCCGTGGCCTCTTCGATTGTTCTCTATCTGCATACTGGTCTGCATAATGCATTCGCACACTCCTGTGTGATTTAGGTTAAATTTTAATCCATGTCCCATGCGTATAGCGTAGGCTGGGTTCCTTGTCACACGTCCAGCCCCTTGCTTGTGTAATCTTTGTTGGTGAAAGGGCCGCCGTGGAAACCTTTAAGGAAGGTGCGTTCACAAAGTTTCCGCACCTCACTCTTTGTACACTCTATTACAAGATAACTGGTAGACTTCTTATACTATAACGACGGTGGGCCAATGCCTCGTACGGCCGACGGATAGTCTGTTCTTGTACTTTTCAAGGACCACCAGACTTCACGACTGCTTGTGAAAGAACTGTGCGAGACTGTGCTGTGTAGTGTGGAGCTGACTATTGATGCTTCTCTTTCTTACTCCTCTTCTTTTCTATCTCTTTCCGTTCTATTATTCTCCTTTTCCCCCACCCCAAGTGACAACCGAGCCAAGCTTGGTTAACCTCCCTGCCTTTCCTCTCTACTTCTCTCTCTCTCTCTCTCTCTCTCTCTCTCTCTCTCTCTCTGTTGCTACAACTTAGAAACGCGTGCCAAAAAAGACACATCCTTGGGACAAGGACATCTGGTTATATAACAAAATTTAGTGATTCTGGTGCCTCTTGGTATGAAACAAAAGAAATTAGGCATGATTTAGTGTGATTATTGTTGTGCAGTGGCAACACCGCCTGGTTCTTTCTCTTTACTCTGCTTCCGCTTTGTACATGCATATAGATCCCTTCGAAACGCACATGTAATAACACTGAAGTCGGGAACGCATATTAAGACAATCAGGATCCGATTAAATATCAGGCAGCAATAGAATTTCTATTTGTGGCGGAGAAGAGCCTTCGTCAAGCTGCTGCGACAGCTTTTTGCCCAGATGTCTCTCCAGATTGTATTCTGGTAAATAAAATTGAATTGAATTTAACGAATTGAACGATAGCTTTGGTAACTTATGGTCGTTTTGAAGACGTATAGATATCTTAATAGCACCCAAAAAGTTAAAACATAAAGAAATTTTGGAGCAATTTCAAAACCCCCTCACTAACCGAACCCTTGGCACCAAATGGCAAATTAGAGGACGCACCTGTGAAGACTAATGTTCGTAAGAACTGTGACGCGAAGCGTCCGCATTTGATGAGAGGAACAGCTAGAAAGTTTATCGGGGGAAGGGGTGTCGAATGTACATTGTACACCTATAAGTGTATTGTACACATGCAAGATTGAAAAATTGATGGTGGAGGCTGAAAGGGGTATTTTCGGTGACAGTTCAATTAGGAGGGTTGGGTCCCTTATATATATATATATATATATATATATATATATATATATATATATATATATATATATATATATATATATATATATATATATATATATATATATATATATATATATATATATATATATATATATATATATATGTGTGTGTGTGTGTGTGTGTGTGTGTGTGTGTGTGTGTGTGTGTGTGTATGTATATATATCCTTACCGCACGGTATTCGGCCTTGAGATCGTGCTGTCTTGTTTTTATCCTGTTCCTGTTGCGCAGCTCAGGCTCTTACGATTACATTTATGACTGCATTAAACGTAGAAAAAAAAGTAAGAATAAAAAAAGACACGGAAGTCTGCAACAGTAGTGGTATAACATTTTCCAAGAACCATTCGCCGCGCACGAACGGTTGTCGGCGCCCGTATACTTGCGTCAAACTCGAAGCGGTCCTGACGCGTACGCAACACCGCTTTTAACGCGCCGTCCGCCCGTCCACCGTCCCTTGCATAATCACGCCTCCTACGCACCAAGAAGCGTTCGCGCAATTTATATGCCTGGTATAGATCCTTATGCCGTTGGTAATGGCCGCGCCGCGTCCAGTGTGTAGTTGTGTATACTCGAATGTGTATGTGTATTAGAGTGCGTATATTCAATATGGATGAAGCAACCGAAGCAGGAGCGCGCCAAGCGATCAGAGAGCAACAATTATGTATTAAATTTATACGTATATGCAAGCGTAACAAGACAGAAATTAAACCTCTCGGTTGGTTTAGGACTTCTGAGGTGAAGCGAAGGAGTTCTATATAATCTCCGCAAAAGACCGGCTATGTGAAAGTCCCTCCCCATATATATATATATATATATATATATATATATATATATATATATATATATATATATATATATATATATATATATATATATATATATATATATATATATGTGTGTGTGTGTGTGTGTGTGTGTTGTGTGTGTGTGTGTGTGTGTGTAGTTGAAAATGAGATAGTGCAGTTGTAGATGTGATTTGAACATGCCTCATTAATATTTTGATCATTAGGTGAGAATTTTTCAGTTAGAATATAACTACTTAATTAACAGAAATACTAGTGGCTACTACAGTATATTGGGAATAATATGCACTAGGTGTGCTTCGCGTAACGGCTCCTCCTTTTTTTAAGCCAGCCTTCGTGATACTTTGGGACGCCCTGTATAACGCAAAGGCAAATGCACTGCATACGGTAATGTAGGCCTTCATAAGCCTCAAAGCTCGTCGACGTTCTTTTCGCGATGAGGACATCGATGTATTCATCTTCATCGCATCCGTCCCCGTAAGACTGACTGACAGCTTGGAGGAAATCGGGCTCTCGTCATCCACTGCGTGGCTCTCTTACCTCACTGACTCAAACATGCCTTGCGTCACCTGTATTCAAACTTCGCGTTGGGGAGGCTGATTTATATTGAAGCAGTTAATGCTGGTGCATTCAAACGTTGCTGATGGTAAAAAAAGAGTGTCTATATGGTATGCTAAATCACACACAGACGTACACACACACATACAGGCACATACACAAAAGTGAAACGCGTGTTGAACGATGACGCAATGCAGCGTGCTGTCATGCGCATGAAAATTACAGGTGCGTGACACGTATCGCGCTGGGCTTGCTGAGCGCAGATGTGCTTGTAATAAAATTAAGACGTTGTAACATCACGCGACCATCGTAAACTTTATTGTGAAATCCATATAGAGATATATATTGTGCAGATATAGGCGCAGTTACTCGTTAGACATTGAATTATCTTGTCTCGCGAGCGTAACAACACCTTTTAGCGTTCCAACTTCGGTACATTGCAATGATTATTGTACTTTTTTATTTTACTAAACAAACTGAAGAAATCGTCACCATTTCGTGGCGAGAACTACTACTACTACTACTACTACTACTACTACTACTACTACTACTACTACTACTACTACTACTACTACTACTACTACTATACTACTACTACTACTACTACTACTACTACTACTACTACTACTACTACTACTACTTCTTCTTCTTCTTCTTCTTCTTCTTCTTCTTCTTCTTCTTCTTCTTCTTCTTCTTCTTCTTCTTCTTCACGCACAGTAGCTGCAGCGCATGTTCGTGATTCTTCTTCTTCAATAGCGTCATCTCGTTTGTTATAATTAAGTCTTTCGCGTGCAGCGGTTCTATGCTAAGGTTGTGCAAGGACAATTTTTGGAAACGTTCGCAACAGATAAATGAGACCGTGAATAAAGGTGAAACTTTATGGTATCAGTGTGGTATTGTGGCGACCACTGCGCAGCCTCTGTGTCGTCACTGATTAGACCAGCGTAACACGGCCACTTGCTACAACACGATGCCGATAAAAGACAGCGCCACTAGAGTTTCACTGCAGGCTTACGTCACCACTGGTGACTATATAACCCAAGCTACCAAGCTCGCGGTTTGCTGATTGTTTTTTTAAGCGTTCGAGCGCAGTGTTGGCATGTTCGCCTCGCTTAAGGGGTAGAAGCCTCGTCAAGCTGCTAACATAGCAGCTTTTTGCTCCCATTCTTGCGTTTTCTTTCCGCAACTCTGTGAAGAAAATGCTCAATAAAACTGAAAACTGAAACTGAAAGCTGTTTCTGCCGCGCGTTAATAAACAGTCTTACCCCCGAATGCAGAGATGTTACTTGACTCGCGACTTCAACTTAACTTGAGCAAGTCGGCGTGAAGCAAGCAGCGGACTTCAAAACGCCCAAGTCAGCCTTCGCGTTTTATAGATGCTCAGGCTGTCTTGTTTTGTCAAGTCAAGAACGAGCTTCAAAGCAGAAACACGCTGCTCGCCTGCTAACGAGGGTAATAATGAAGTTGTTCGCGTAAGGCATGCATTACATCAAAAAAGACCGTGAGTTTTAAAATAACTATAATAACGAAGGGCCACAAGCGTATTCTTGCCATTTTACGGCTAACGAGCGGCACGTGGTGCCTGCCGCCACAGCGATGCGCAGTGTTGCTTCTGTAAAGCGTTCGTTGCTCGCTGGTTTTAGTGGCCACCTAAATGCGGCGCGTTTCTCCACGGTTGCTTGTTTGGAGGCGAAACAAGCATCGCGTTGGGTTCTTTCGTCGTTTTTTTTTTTTTTTCAATCGAACGCCACGGCATGTATTTGAGCTGACCTGGCTCACAAGGTGACGCGATTTTCGCGGTATTTGCCTTTCTGTTCGCCTGTGTGCATGCCTGTAGTGGGCTAGGTCGCAGTTATGAAAAAAAAAAAAAAACAAGTTCCGGGAAGAAATGTGATTCGTATCCTTTTGTTGAGCTTGGTAAACAAGAAAAAAAGCGGGGGTCAGGACATTGCATACAGGTGCTTTGCGATCAGTAGCGTAACTTTTTCTTCTGCACGGCAAACTGTCAACTACGGAATGCGGATTAGATTCCCGGTGACTGTTTGGAATGTGCCAGCACCGTAAAACCTGAGAGCCATCAGTAGCTGTAACACTGGAGGCACAGGCTGTTCTCGGTTGTCCCCACTTTCACGGAGCGGCAACATACCCAGCAGCTGCCGCACGGCGTTCTTCGTGAATCTGTATCGAGCGTCGAATTGTTCCTCGTCGTACAACTCCATCGGATTTCCTCGGTCACGTAAAGCGGGTCCAAGAATCTTCGGCAGGCAGTGCGCCTCAGAAAATGCCACGCTTATGGCGAGGCAAGCAAACTCAAAAGCGGTCACCCTCCGCGCGACGTCCATTCGAGAGGTGGCCATGTTGGAATAACGCGTGAAGTCGCTTTCAAGCTAGCCCCGCAGCTGACTTGAATCTTGTCCTGACTTCGACCGAGCCAAGTCGCCTTCAAGTCGTCCGCAAGTTCGAGAACGATTTATGGTGACCGGCAAGACTGTCTTGAGTCAAGAACGAGTCAAGTACGAGTCAAGTAACATCTCTGCATTCGTGGGTTAGTATCGCAGCCTGAAAAAAAAAGAAAAAGAGAAAACACTTGCGGTCTCGAAATCAAGGGGATGGCTTCGCAGTGACCAGTCAAGAAAGTGTGACATAGCTCTAAGTCACGTGAGAACAGCAACTTGTGACGTATACTACAGATGCAGCTCTGACGGATGCTATCAGTTGTACATGGCGCTAGTAAACAATGATCGTTGTTCAGCGGACCTGACAGCAATTTCGGTGATTCCGGCCGCATGCAGGATAGAGTTCGCAAACCCAGTTGACTGTGTTGACTCGACATGCTAATGTTCATCGCTGTGGGGCTGGATAGTTAATTTTTGGGTGATGAAAACACTAAGATCAAAAATAATATATTTTTAAATGTTTTCTGATTATATTGTTACGAGACAATGCCCCACTTAAACAGTGAGATAGGCGCTGAGGAAGACGAGGTGATTTTGTGTGTGCGCGCGCTCTCTCTTGTTCGCCATCTTGGCTTGCGCGTTGGCGCTGTGTAAATATATTTTAAAACGCCTAGTTTCCCTTGTGCCTTCACGCAACATTTTGGTGGAAGGTGCTGGGTTACAACGCACGACGGAGTTACGCAGCGGACGCCTAGTCTCTGCTCCCAACATGTCCACCGGCAGCGACGCTTCCTCAACTGCTACGCCCAATGCATCAATGGCGCCGACCTCTCCTGTTTATCTCGTGGCCGCTCCACCCCGCGATCCCGGCAACTTTTCGGGAACGGACGGCGAGGACGTGGATGAGTGGCTTAAACTCTACGAACTCTTCAGCACAAATCACAGGTGGGACCCAACCTTAATGCTGGCAAACATCATCTTTTATTTACAAGGAACGGCCAAGGCGTGGTTTAATAACAATGTGGACGGTATCACAAGCTGGGACGTATGCAAGACCAAATTACGCGAGTTGTTTGGTCAATCTGCCGGCTGCAAGCAGGCCGCTAGGAAAGAACTTGGCACACGTGTTCAGACGTCCACGGAGTCCTACCTGGCGTATATTCAAGATGTGCTGACCCTTTGCCGTAAAGTTGACCGAACCATGGCTGAAGCCGACAAGGTAGCGCACGTGCTCAAGGGCATCGCAGACGATGCATTTAACCTCATTGTGTGCAAAGGCTGTTCCACCGTGCAAGATGTTATCTTGGAGTGCCAACAGTTTCAAGAGGCTAAAAGCCGTCGCATTGCTTACCACTTTACGCGCCTTCCCAACACTGCTGCGACGTCAACATGTGCGGATCTCTGTGTACCGACCCTGCCCAATTCACACTCCAGTGACATCACGAGAATTGTACGCCGTGAAATCGAAGCCATCTCACCCGCCCCCTTGAGAGCACTGGCACCGAGTGATCCTCAGCCGACCATATCGCTAATACAGACCGTTGTTCGCCAGGAACTAGCCAACGCGGGTGTTCACACAGTCTGTTCTGTGCACCGTCCCGGCGCTGTCAGTTCGTCTACCCCGAGCCACCCACAGCAGTATCGCCGCCCTGCTCCACGTAATCGTGACCCAAATGCGTGGAGAACGCCTGATGACAGGCCGATTTGCTTCCGATGTGAACGAGTGGGACACATTTCCCGTCATTGCCGAAGCACGTGGACCTCACCGTATCGGGCAAACCCAAACTTCTCCAACCCCCATTCACCGGCCCACCTCTATGACCAGGAACCACCACGGCGTGATGGCTCAGCTAATTACGACCCGACCACTACGACCACTGCCCAGTACAGTCGCTCACCTTCACCTCGACGTAGATTTTCCCGATCTCCACCACCACCTCGTTCCCCGTCCCCGTCCTCTGCCCGGCGGTTTTCTTCGGAAAACTAACGGCTGCAGCTCCTGGAGGTGACGCTGCTGATACGACTTGCTCTCCAATTCCTCTGTTGACGCTCCCGACCAATCAGAACTTGATCGACGTTGAAGTGGACGGTTTATCTGTTAAAGCCTTAGTAGACACTGGCGCCCATATTTCTGTGATGAGCCTGCACATTCGAGACCGCTTAAAGAAAGTACTTACTCCAGCCCCTTCACGCAGCGTTCGCGTTGCTGATGGTAGTACGGCTGCTGTTATTGGCGTCTGTACTGCACGCGTTACTATTGCCGGCCGTCAAACTTCAGTTCTCTTCACTGTTCTTTCTCATTGCACCAATGACGTGATCCTCGGCCTTGACTTTTTGTCCACTCATTCCGCTCTCATCGACTGTTCAGCCGGTACTGTGCAACTTGACCTACCGTGTCCGATTGATCCGCCCAGTCGACCGCAAGCCCGTATGTGCTCTGCTGAACATGTCCGTTTGTTACCGCAAACTGTGACCTGCATCACCGTTACGCCCTCGCCACCTGTATCCGATGGTGACTATGTGCTCGCGCCCATCACATCCCTTCTCTTGACCCACAGTGTTACCTTACCACACACTGTTATTCAGTTACGTGCAAACCGCGCCTGCATTCCTGTGCTCAACTTTGCTCTGTGTCCGCAAGTGCTTCCGCGCGGAATCGCCCTCGCCATGCTGACTCCTTCTGAAGAATGCGTCATATCAGCTCTGTCTTCGAACGAGGCTCGACACTCCAACTTCACACATGCTCGATCTTCGCAAGGAAGCCCGTCTCCTGATGTTAAAAAAATGATCGCGTCAGACCTTTTGCCGCATCAAGCTGACGAACTCCTTCGCGTTCTTGAGTCATACTGGGACGTATTTGACTTTTGTGATCGTCCACTAGGTCAAACCAGTGCGGTAAAGCACCGCATTGACACCGGCGATGCCTCCCCTGTCCATCGACGGCCATACCGCGTATCTTCGACCGAGCGTCACATAATTCAAGCAGAAGTCGACAACATGCTCGCCAAAGACATAATTGAACCATCATGTAGTCCATGGGCTTCCCCTGTTGTTCTTGTCAAAAAGAAGGACAACACTTGGCGATTCTGTGTTGACTACCGACATCTGAACAAGATCACTAAAAAAGACGTCTACCCGCTACCGCGCATAGACGACGCCCTAGATTGTCTTCACGGCGCTAAGTATTTTTCTTCTATTGATCTAAGAGCAGGTTACTGGCAAATTGCTGTCGATGACATGGACCGCGAGAAGACCGCTTTTGTCACCCCCGATGGTCTTTACCAATTTAAGGTCATGCCCTTCGGATTATGCAACGCTCCAGCCACCTTCGAGCGGATGATGGACTCTCTTTTGCGTGGGTTCAAATGGTCAATTTGTCTATGCTACCTTGACGACGTTATCGTCTTTTCCCCGACCTTTGAAACCCACCTCGACCGCGTTTCCTCAATACTGGCCGTATTTCGCAATGCCGGTCTCCAACTGAACTCGTCAAAGTGTCACTTCGGACGCCAGCAACTAACAATGTTGGGCCACCTTGTCGACTCCTCTGGTGTACGTCCTGATCCCGATAAAGTGCGAGCCGTGCGTAACTTCCCTGTTCCGACCTGCACTAAAGAAGTACGCAGCTTTCTCGGTCTGTGCTCGTACTTTCGACGTTTTGTGAACAACTTTGCGGAAGTCGCCCGTCCTCTCACAGACTTATTGAGAAAAGATGTCTCATTCACATGGGGCGCTGCGCAGGCTACGGCGTTCTCTACACTTATTGAATCGCTAACAAAACCACCTGTTCTGGCCCATTTCGACGTTTCTGCCCCTACAGAAGTACACACAGATGCCAGCGGTTACGGAATCGGTGCTGTTTTGGTTCAGCATCAAAGCGGCTGCGCCCGCGTTATCGCCTATGCCAGCCGTCTCCTCTCGCAGGCGGAAAGGAACTACTCCATCACCGAAAGGGAATGCCTTGCTCTCGTTTGGGCAGTAGCAAAATTTCGGCCTTATTTACATGGTCGACATTTCACTGTCATAACCGATCACCACGCACTTTGCTGGCTCTCGTCCTTGAAGGACCCCACTGGGCGCCTTGGTCGATGGGCACTACGGCTTCAAGAGTATAACTACTCGGTGTCCTACAAATCTGGCCGTTTACACCATGACGCTGACTGCTTATCTCGGAATCCAGTGGACCCACCTGAAGCGTTCGATGAATCGCCATGTGTGCTGTCTCTCTCCGCTTTAAGCAACATCCGTGAGGAACAGCGCCGAGATCCTACCTTGCGTAACATCATCGAGAAGCTTCATTCTGCGGCACCCGATCCTTCTACTCGATTGTTCGTGCTTAAGGATGACACATTGTACCGTTGCAACGTCCGCCCTGATGGACACGAACTGCTCCTTGTAGTACCTTCCCACTTACGTGCGAGCGTGATCGGCCAGCTTCATGACGCTCCCACTGCCGGTCACCTCGGACTGTCTCGGACGTATGACCGCGTACAGCGTCGATTTTACTGGCCCAGTCTTTATCGCTCGGTCCGCAGCTACGTCGCCTCATGCGATCAGTGTCAACGCCGCAAAAAACCTTCTATGAGTCCTGCCGGGTTCCTTCAACCACTTGACGTTCCCTTTGATCCCTTCTTCCGACTTGGTCTTGACCTCCTAGGCCCTTTCCCTGCATCCACTTTGGGGAATAAGTGGATAGCTGTCGCGACGGATCATACAACCCGGTACGCTATCACGCGGGCTTTGCCAACCAGCTGCGCCACAGACGTTGCCGATTTTCTCCTGCACGACGTCATACTTCACCATGGCGCCCCACGCCAACTCCTAACAGATCGTGGGCGCTATTTCCTTTCCCGAGTTATCGACGACCTGCTTCGCTCCTGCGAGACGAAACATAAATTTACGACAGCTTACCACCCGCAAACTAACGGACTCACTGAACGATTCAACCGGACTTTAACTGATATGCTCGCTATGTACGTATCGTCCGACCACCAGGACTGGGACGTTGCATTGCCCTTCGTTACGTTTGCCTATAATTCTTCACGCCATGATGCAGCTGGTTTTTCACCTTTCTATCTGGTGTTTGGCCGTCATCCAACTTTACCTTTCGACACCATCTTTCCGACAGCCGTCGACTTCACGACTGAATACACCCGTGATGCTATCACCAGGGCTCGCAAAGCACGAGAAGTTGCTCGTCAGCGCCTTTTAGCATCGCAAGATCACCAGCGGCATCGTTACGACTCACATCACCGCCAAATTTCCTTTACACCAGGTTCTCTTGTGCTATTGTGGACTCCGACTAGACGCGTCGGACTTTCTGAAAACTGCTTTCCCGGTACTCGGGACCCTACCGCGTATTGCGCCAGGTGACAGATGTGACATACGAGATAGCCCCGCTCGAGTCTTCCTCCGCCTCCGCTTCGCTGTCTACAGACATTGTCCACGTATCCCGCCTTAAGCTTTACCACTCGGCAACACAATAGAAAGCACCGAGACGGTGCTTCAGCACCCGGGGGTTATGTTACGAGACAATGCCCCACTTAAACAGTGAGATAGGCGCTGAGGAAGACGAGGTGATTTTGTGTGTGCGCGCGCTCTCTCTTGTTCGCCATCTTGGCTTGCGCGTTGGCGCTGTGTAAATATATTTTAAAACGCCTAGTTTCCCTTGTGCCTTCACGCAACAATATATACATATATGTTAACGTGCGCAATATACCGTATATGGTATGTTTAGCGCGTTAACATTGCATACCACGAAAAACAGGGATTTCCATTTTGTATTCCTTTAAATTAGGGTGCATGCTTTAGAGGAGAAGTCTCCGACAAGCCTCAGCTTGGAGGGTGCAGTTACGCGCAATTAATTTAGACCCACAAGGGTCGAAGCCGTGAAGAAGGCAGGATAGGGGGGGGGGGTACAAACTGGCAAGTGTCAACAACCAACAAGTGCTATTAAAAAGTTCCCATTTCTGACAGAAGTCCTTTCTGAAGGATAGTTGGCGCCACGATTCCAACGGCAAATCGATGCTGATCTCCAATATGGAACATGTGCTCCCATTCTCAAATATAGTTCTTGTTTCACGGATATGTTTAAGCACAGAACCGCATCGAGTAGCTCGCGAAAAGAATGCTTTGGACCAGTCATACCTGAGTAAGCCATGAACATACTTCAAAAATATGGGGTGAAGCCAGTGATCTGCGTGGCGCAATCTGCGTGTTTGAGACTTCTTTTTTACAGGGATATCACCAACTTCCGAAGATGAGTTTACAATAAAAATCTTTGTATGCAGAGACGGGCAAGTTTGAAGCTAAGTAAATGCTCATAAGATATTCAATTTTATCATTAAAGTCGATTCTTGCATTACACGCCTAGTTACATCGATGCTATTGTGACGTCAGTCTATTCCAGCGACTTATCACGCACCAGTTGCGATGACGACAAGGACCAAAATATGCAAAATGGCCACTTGTCCGTCGCCAACGGAGTTAGGTTCTCGAGGACCTGGCCTTCTATTAGCGGAGACAAAAATGTAAACTTTCGCCTTTTGGTACCCGTATAAGGCTCCTGCAGAAATCAATTAATTATTACAACCGTGAATTCCTGCTAGCTTTGTACGGTTTTCTCTCACTCAACAAAACGGGTCGGTCGTTATGTAGCTCTGCCGTGCCCTCGACCTTAGCTCGTGAACCCGACTGTAGGCATGACCTTCCGCGAATTCTCTCGGTGTCATAATGCCAGCCCATTGCGCACTCGGTGAACTCCCGGACCGCGACCTCCCCGCATTGCACGCACTGTACATAAAAAGTTGCAAAGGACTTAGCTATACAGTTTTGCCCGCGCCCTTCTACGCAATCCATTCAGGTCGCGCGTTCAAGAAGGACGTTCCAAGTCGCACCGGGGTAAGAATCGCGAGGAGACGACGCCGATGAAAGAGGGTGAGGAGAGAAAAAAATATGAATGACAAATAAAGGGGGATTACGCGTGAACACTGAACGAACAATACAGGTGAATGTTTAAAAAAACAGCGAGATGAAAAAAAAGCGGGGCTGCTTGGTAGGGGTGGGAGACGGGGGAAGCAACCAAACCTTCAAGGAAGCTCCCGTAGAGGCACGGTGTATTGAAGCTCTTCCCTATGCCATGGTGGCACAGGTGTTTGAGCTGTGTATGCCTACCTGCCTTGGAACGCGCAGCTCGTAGATCAGTGAACGGGCGCCTCACAGAAAGTGCTCGGGGGTCTTGTTCACGAGTGTATACACTGCTGTAGCTTTGGTTCCGTCTTTCCGTTGCGGTTGTTACAATGGGAAGCACTTTCCGTTGCGGACGTTATAGGTCAAGAGGTGTATGCCCTAACATGCCTTCGACGCATGCGCGTTCGTTGTCTTGATTGAAATGTGCTCACTAAGCTTTTTTTCTTGTTCTTCTTCGTACTCGTAAAGTACACCGAAGGAGTAACATCGTCTGTTCGGTCGATGCACCTAGGACCTTCTTGGCTAAAGAAGGACATTGTAGAAAAAAAAAGTACTTCCAAATAATTCCTACAATTTTGCTTTCTCTTTCAGTTGCGACAAAGCTAGCCGATTAAGAGAGAAAGAGAGAGAGGGAAGAGTGGAGGAAGTTAGGCAGTTTAAATAAACATTGCTTGATTTTCTACCCTTCACAGGGGGGGGGGGGTGACTAGTTAAGAGATAGAAAAAAAACGAGTATATATTATTTATTTTCATATACTAGTAGTTAGTTTGCCTCAGTAATTAGTCAGCGATTCTGTTTATGCGTTTGAATTGTTACGAACAACAATGCAGCGCAAGCCTTCTGAGTAAGTTTGCAGGGGTGAAAAGAGAGGGAGAAGGAGTTCTCTCGTATTAGCCAATTACTTGTACACCATACGAAAACACGATGCACACTTGCTACGAGGAGATGCATAGTAAGCGAGAAACTGGGTAAAAATAAAATGTGGGTGTTGACGTCGCCTTTAACTTCTGCGCACCAGTCGTCGTGACGTCTTAAGTTTTGACGCCGTCTACCAGGGCCTACGTATATATATATATATATATATATATATATATATATATATATATATATATATATATATATATATATATATATATATATATATATATATATATATATATATATATATATATATATATAAAATAAGGGAAAGAAGTGTATACCTAAGGACTCGCTTTTCCGTGTTTTGACACAATATTAATGAGATGTAACAGACAGTAATGCCAAGGAATGTACAGGGGAAGTTATTAGAACCAATGGAATGTAAATAAGAAGAAAGAAGAAAGGAAAGTGGATGAAAAAATTACCAGCTGTGAGCAGGAATCGAACCCACGACCTTCGAATAACGCGTTCGATGCTATATATATATATATATATATATATATATATATATATATATATATATATATATATATATATATATATATATATATGGCGCTGAAATTAAAGGCACTAGATATTTCATAGTATTACCCGTTAATCCATAAACTATTTCACTGTTTCATCTCATAACGCCCCTTTAACTATTAGATGTTTTTTTCAAACGCACCCGCCCAAAATACGGTCCGTGCGCTTGCACTTTGATAACCGATTTCACACAGTGACAACTCGGACAAAAAAAAGGGGGGGAAAAAGGCGGGAAGCGAGAAAGATAGCTGATTTCTAGAGGACAGTTTCCTCGTCCTTGTCACGTTAGCTTATGTACATTTGTGTACATAGCTTTCGTCTGTGAAACAAACCGCCAGTTGATAGCAGCACTAGTGGTCCCAGTTATCATTTCTCACGGTGTTTGAAGGTTCGGCGCTAGACAGTATACTGTCAGCCCTACGTATAGCTTTGGAGATAGGAATACTGTGTACAGGCACCCCGCCGCGGTGGTCTAGTGGTTTAGGTACTCGGCTGTGGACCCACAGGTCACGGGATCGAATCTCGACTGCAGCGGCTGCATTTTCGATGGAGGCGAAAATCCTGTAGGCCCGTGTGCTCAGATTTGGGTGCACGTAAAAGATCCTCAGGTGGTCGAAACTTTTGAAACCCTCCACTACGATGTCTCTCACAATCATATGGTGGTTTCGGGACGTTAAACCCAACCTATCTGTATACTTTGTGCAGACGAAGCATATAGGCAAAAGAATGCCTATAAAACTCTTTCTTTGTGTTTTTTGCATTATATTTATGCTTTTGGCTTCATGAAATGAGTACATCTTATTTTCATGACGTTCGTGAAAGTGTCAGGCTCATCAGATCGAGGCAGACGTCTATATATAGTATCGTATGAATATGGGTTGCGTGGTGTCGTCGATTTTCGTGGATGAAAGGTGTGGTGCAGACTTTCTTCAAAGAAAAAAAAAATTAAAAAGAGGAGTATGTGGGGAGAAGTCAGAACTTAGCTAAGAACTATCTGGTATAGGGATTTATTCGGGACTTACACTTAAGGAAAGGGGGGGGGGGCGAAAGGTGGAGGTCTATTTATAGCCTTGTCTCTTATGAAATACTTTGAATATGATGACGCTCACGAGTAAATATCGACAGCTTTGCGCGCGTCTACGCGCGACCAAACACAGAGTTCGTTTAATGAAAGCACCATTTCTTTACTTCGCACAAACACACGCTTTCGTGCACACTGTTAAAGGGGTGATCGACAACCACCTCTTTCTCGTATCTTCGTGCCGCAAACGGGGTGGTTGTAAATTATCCTTTTCACAACTTTTCCACCATCTTCCAGAGAAGGAGGAGGAAAGTTTAAGCGGAAGGACAGGGAGGTTAGCCCGTTCTTAGACTGGCTGGCTACCCTGTGCTGGGGAAAGGGGTGAGGGGAATAAAAGATGATAAAAAGAATTCCTAAGTATACTCATTTGCAATATTTGAGCACGCTGTCACACGCTTGCGTGCGCTCAACACATCCAACCACGACCGACTCGTTCAAGTGTCGGTGCTTTAGGATACTTTACAACCATCAGTGCTCGTGTGACCCGCCACAGAGTGCTTGTGTTTAAACGATGCCATTGCAGTCACCGCGATCACACTCAACTCCGCCGCAAAGGCTTTCGGATAACACACTTTGATCTAATATGAGCTTGGAAGTGCTCTGCCGTCCGTTCTGAGAGCCGGGATCCGTCGGGATCGTTCCGTATCCTTGTGTGATGCCTTCTAGAACAGTGTTCCAAACTCACCGCCAGGACTACGAGTGGCGCTCGCTGGCTAACATTTTCCAAAAATTGCTTGCACATAAACCCCTAACAAAGGGTAATGGAAAGTGCTTTCCTTTATAGCTCACTAGGTATGCATAGAGCATCGGATGCGTTATTCGAAGGTTGGGGCAGGGTTCCGATCCATCAGATGGAAAGGGTGACTTTTCGTCCACTTCAACTCGTTTCAGTTTACGTCACACTTAGCACACCACATTTGAAGACAACAGTTAACGCCCTCTATACTTTCCCTGGCCTAATTTACCGCTCAATTCATTTGGTTGCGTCTAACACATAAACGAGCACTCTAGAAGCAACCTCACTGTTTTTTTTTTTTCGTTTTGCCGCAGAAGGATCCCTTACGGGAGGAGTTGCTAAAAATTGTTGGGGTTTAACGTCACAATATCACCATAACTATGAGTGACGCCGTAGTGAAGGGCTCCAGAAATTTCGGCCAACTAGGTTTCATTAACGTGCACCTAAATTAAAGGGGCCTCAAGCATTTTCACCACCATCGAAAATGAAGTCGCCATGGCCGGGATTTGATCCCGCGACCTGCCAGTCAGCAGTGCAGTACCATAACTACTAGATGACCGTGGCGGGTTGCAGCAGTACCGAGCATTGTTATTCAAACAGTGCCTCTTAATCGCGACGAACAGAGCTTGCCACTCTTTCGGTGAAGTAAGTGTGCGCAATGGTGGGATAGAAGAAAGGCCATTGACTGAGTTAAATGCACTGAGAGTCGCGGCGAGAGCAAAGACACGCGCACACGAGCGCGTCAGCTCTGACGGCGGAGTCATTGGGTAGGCGCGTGATTTGAATGCACACTGCAGTCGAGTACATTGACCGGGCGGCTCGCGTCTCCCGCGGCGCTGTTTCTTATATAAATGACGGGTTAACCCGATCCGAAACACACACTCGGGTTAGGGAGAGAAAGAGCAACAAACAACAACTTCGACGCCGTTCCTTTCCCTCGAGTTCCGCGAAAAAACTAAATATAAACGCGAAGACCTCTCGCTCGCGAACGCGGCCGACGGTTGGGGACTTATCGGGCTTCCCATGCTAAGCTTTTTCTCGGAGTTTTTGTTTTATTTTAACACCCGGAGCAGTGGAACAAAGACGTCGGCCCATTTTTTCTTTCGGTCTTGGGCGAAAAAAAACTACAAATGAAGCAACGTACGCAAGAAAGCTCGGAATAATAAAAATAAAGTAACATGCACAGAACGAGTGGGCCATGAGTCAAAATAGAGAAAGAAAAACAAGTGCCTGGCAGTCGTTTTTGGGCTGCCGAGAATATGCGAAAGGAATCGGTATGTTTCTCAACGCTATGCGTGCGCTTTATCTTGTAAGCTCACTCACGATGTCATGGACGCAGCTTCTGAACGTACTGGCACTTAACGATGGTGGTTTTGACGATGTACAAGTCGTGGCTAACCTGTTTCGATCCCATAAAGACGTGGCAGAAACGCCTCTGTGCGTGAATAACGAAAGAACCTGCACCTTATGTTATATAACATTAATGTGATATCAGAAACTTCCCGTCCTTCCATGCTGGAGCTCTGCACGGTTGTTTCAATAAAGTCAGTGCAAGCCATCTATAGACGCTTCTGACCCGCCATTACATGCCGTTGGTCACTGTCCTATGCAGATGCGGCAGAATCAGGCCCGTAGGGGTGGGGGGGGGGGATTGGTGTTTAGTGGCCCGGCCTATGATTTCGAAATTCTAATAAGTCAAGGCCATAAGTCAGTGTCCCTACCCTTCATTCTCTCCCCCCCCCCGGCCAAATAATAAATAATTAAAGAATCGAGGCTACAGGCCTGGGCAGAATGACGTGCCATTCATGTCCATGACTCGACAGCACCACAACTCTTGTTGTGTGACTATAAAGTGCTATGCTTTACAAATTTTACGGGGAACATAGAACTAATAGAGCGAAGTGAACGTTCCCAGGAACGCGGAAATGTCCGGAATTGTTTTTTTGCTTACGAGGGGTGTAAACTTACGCACGTATCAGGAGCCGGTCATCTCAGTCATGGTATGTGTATCGCTGAAAGTTGAGCACCAGTGCAAAAGCTAACACACTGCTCGGTTCGTCGACTGCGTATACAGCTATTTTTCGTTAAATCTGTAGGGCGTATTCAAACTTTGCCCTAATTTTGGCACACTTGTAAGCCAGCCTTTGACGTAGTCAACGATTCGCCAACGTTAGAAGCGTTTGTTTTATTTTTTAATAATTTTTTATTGCACACAAGTACACCTAATTGCAGAGCACTCAGAAAACCGAGCGAGTTGCTCTGTAAATAGTTCAATATTACGTGTTTCAAGAGCTCTGATTGCCATTTACTTCTCGCTTTTCATCAGTCACATAATAATAATAATAATAATAATAATAATAATAATAATAATAATAATAATAATAATAATAATAATAATAATAATAATAATAATAATAATAATAATAATAATAATAATAATAATCACGGTGATGGTGATGGTGAAAGAATTCTCGGAACACTCGTGCGAGTTGCCGCTCCTGAACATGCACTATATCGCGGCTAACTTTTCATTCGTAGCCGGACTGACAGAGTTATCCAGGAACGCGGTGCATTATTTATGGGAGTATACGCGGCCGCTCGCGTGCTAGGAAAGCGGGAGGCCCCCAGTGCGGGGAGCCCGTCCTTGATAAACCTGCCCGATTCGGCGGCGGCCACCAGCGCAGGTCGTTCACTCGGCCAACAGCGTATAACGGGCATGGCCGGAGAAGGCTCAAGGACGCTTGCTCTCCCAGTTTGCGTTCCTCGGCAGTGATGATGCTGCATGCCGCCGCCGTCGGTCTCGGAACGACGACGCTCTCTTCTTCTTCTTCGTCGTCGAGCGAGGAACTGAGAGCGTGATCACGTTGGCTCCTTAATTCGGTGCAGCGCGCTGAGAAATGGAAAAACTCACGAAGTCCTTTATGTAAACGTAAGAGACCCCCGCGTATTGATTACTTCTTCGCCTCCATCCGAGATATACACCTAACGCGATTTCGCACTGCCTCTGGGATCGGAGGCATTACAAGCATTCTTCACCTCACCTGGTTTCGCACTGCCTCCGTGATCGAGGCCCGCCTTTCGACCAAGCGGGGATGTCATGCGATGGCGCCATCAGATGACGTCACATCACGTGACGTCACAGGAAGATCATCACGTGATGCAGATTTCTGCACCACTCGTGTTGACGTCGCGGGACGCCGACGGTCCATTTGTCGCGTTTGCGAATTCATCTAAGGTGTTTCCCTTGAAAAAACGAGACCGCGACGGTAGGTAGATTCTCTGATCGGACAAACAGGTGTTTCGCGAACGCCTGCGCGAGTGTGAGGAGGGAACCTGACCGGGATAGGGAAACGCCGTGGTTCCGTGTTGGTGGCTCAATGTCACATCCCATGGCAAGAGCCTGATGTCAAACATGTTGGCGCTTTCTGTCGTAGAGTATTCGCTCGCCAGCGTTTGCCGATATGTTAGCCGTTCGGTGATTTTGAGAACGCCGGTGTTGGAGAGGCCCGGATTGGGGCAGAGTATGAGACTGTAGGGAGCTGCCCGCAACACAGTGATCTGTGTTTTGGAGGACCAAATAAAAGTTTATCCAATCCAATCCATTGAGACTGTACTTCCACGATCAAGACAAATCACTGCCTTCCCATGACTCAACCGGCAAACATAACTCGAATCGGATGGAGAACCTCTCCAAGATCACAAGTCGCGGAGGGCGCTACCAAGTTTACGGGATGGAGAGAGGGAGCTGTCTGTAGCTTCTCTAAAAGAAAAAAAAAATAAGGTGGATATTCTCGGTGTCTTTTTGCTGAGAGTTTAGTGTCTGGCGTTCGTGGACTATCTTAATTACTCATTAAGAGGGCGCTAGAAAGGTAAAGAGAGACAGGTTAATCAGAGGATATCTTCAGTCTAGTCCGCCCTGCACGTAGGAAATAAAAGGGGCTATAAGGACACCTAAAAGTCGTTACGATCCATTAATAATATCCGACGCAAGCACGTGTCGAATAAGAGGACGCCTACAACTTGAGCCGCATTGAGGGCCAGTTCCGCTTTGCCCCGCGTTGCATGCAATTTGAGACTCGCTGCCAGATCCCGCCGGAGAGGCGCGTCTGAAAGGCCCCTCTGGCGGGCCTGCTGCTCCTTCGCGGTGTGAAACGCATCATTCTCCGCTCGTGGGGCCAGGCGACTCTCGTGGATCGTGCACTGCCTTGCCCTGTACACCCTCAAACAGATTCTCGGCTTGCATTCCACACCGACGCGCATGGCACTGACGCCACCGCACGTGAAATACTCGTCGCTGCCCCTCCTCCCCCTCATTTCGTCCCCTTTCCTTGCTTGGACCTCCTCCTACCCATCCTCCACCGCCGTCACCGCATATCTCTCCAGGAGGCCTATACTTCGAAGCTGTGTAGATGTTACGAAAGCCCTTTGTCATTGCCGTCTACACCCTTACCGAAGAAAAGAAAAAAAATACTCCCGCCTCTGCATCTTCACGCCATTCATGCCAGTTCGGGCACAAATCTCCCGGACGAAAGAAAGAGGATGTGAGATGATCACCTTTAAATCCGGGGCGTGTAGTCATTTCGTGACAACGCTTACACGCTCGACAGCTCGACGTATCGAGCGAGCACGTCTCGCCTTTGCCGCAAGACAGAAGAATCGAGCCAGGTAGTGGTGCCTATTTCAACCATGCCCACTATCGAACAGCACTGTAACTATGAAGTGGAACTGCCAATGTTGTACTCATTAGTGACGCCAGACGTGGACACGGGGGGGGGGGGAAGGGGCTCGAGCCCTTTCAAAATAAGTTGTCGCCTGCCCCCCTGTTGCCCCCCCCCCCAAGAGGGAACATAGCAAAACACAACAATGGCGAAGTTCCTCGCCTCCCTGCCCCCCCCCCCCCTCCTTATGAACTCACTTATCGTGGGTGCCCCCCTCCCCCCTTCTCTCCGGTAAAATAATCCTAGCACCGCCTCTGGTTGTACTCCCGCTAACATTGGCCTCATTGGCAGGCGAGGAAGCTCCTTTAACATTATACAATAGGCCACTGCCACGCAAAAAGTTCAGTAAGGCCTTCACTGATTTTCTGTGAGCACACAAATCATGTCGTCTTTCTAGCACTAATTGTTCAGACAAAGGTCTGTCGTCAAGGCGAGCTAACGCAGCAGCTAGTTGCCGTCTTTGCACGCTGTAACGAGGGCAGTGACAGAGCATGTGCTTTATAGTTTTTGCGTGGCAGTAGCCTAATGTAAAGACTATAGCACCCCAGCCCCCCCCCCCCCCCCCTTTTTTTTTTGCGCGCGTCTATTTTCCTCTTCGCGTTCTTTCCCATCTTTCTTCCCCATTGCCCTTCCCCTAGTGGAGGGTAGCAAACCGGATGCTCCATTTTCTGGTTAACCTCCCTGCATTTCCCTCATGTTATTCTCTCTCTGTCTCCTTTAACATTAAAAGCGAGATGACTTATAAAAAAGCAGACCTGGAATTGCTTCATCAGCATTTATTTTGTCGTTTTTTTCTTGTTGCTGTCGTCATATCATTTTTTGTGATTAATTTTTCTTTCACCGATGGACGTTTTAGCACAATCACCTTTATTTTCAAAGTATCTTCTTCGCATCTTCTTATTAGTGGGCTGCCTAGTCCGGCAGTTCACTGGTTAAAGCTGCCACGTTGGCCTCTTCCGCCAGCCACACACACAAAAAAAAAAAAACAATTTTTAATGCACTAGTCGTGCTCATTGCCTCTACTACAGGCAGCAGTCACCAAAGGTTACACGCTGTACATTTTACCGCGCAGAAATGAGCGTGTTATCTTGGTGAGCGTGTAACACTTACAGCTTCTCAAAACGCGACTATAGTCTATAGGTCAATAAGCCCCCGAAAATTCTATCGAGAAAAGGCAATGATAGTCTCAAACAGATAGACTCGATGATCACCGGAAATGCGACTTACCGCTTGCAGGGACGTCATGCATTGCGCATTCACTTAGTTCGTTGTTCCGTGCGCTTCAGTGGTGGCGCCAGAACCACTGGCAGACACTCGTTTTCAATTATCGCGTTTAAGTTGCTGAGGCTTGCACACATAATTGAAGTACGGGCTGTGACACAAACCACTGCGGTAGAGTAAAATAAGGACTGGAATTTTCATCGGGTGTAAACATGGAGAAATCGAACCGGCGACCACGTACCATGGGTGGATGGATGGATGTATCCGGCTGTGCCCTTTAGATCGGGTGGTGGCTCATGTCACCTAGCCATACGGTTAAGTACTATCACTATGTGTTTAAGGATTGTATTTCACTCGCGCCTTGATTGTAGCCACCAATCCGTTAGCTTCCTCTTGGTTATTTCTACCCGTTTAAAGTCTATTTTGCTTTCACAGTTCCTAAACCCCACATGCTTTAAAAATTCGGAGCCATTATATTGGACTACAGGATGAAGCCCTTTACAGAACATTATCAAATATTCAGTCGTTTCTTCCTCCTCTCCACACGCACTACATACCGTGTCCGTGCTTTCGTATTTTGCTCGGTACGTCTTGGTCCACAATACTCCCGTTCTGGCCTCGAACAGCACAGAACTACCCGAGAATTGTCGTAGATCTTTTCCCTTGCAATTTCCTGCCTAAAAGTTCGGTAGGTCTCCAGTGATGATTTCGTAAGCATTCCCATCTTCCACATGCCCCCTCTCTGTTTTCTTCACCTTCTTCTTAACTGATGTTTCATTTTGGCTTGGTATTCTGCTGTTGTCTAAATACTTCCTTGACAGTTTTCGAGTTCGCTTCCTCCATTTAGTATCAACATTCTTGATGTACAAGTAGCCGAAAACTTTCCTAGCCCGACGCTCCTCTCCGATTTTTCTCAATCACTCCTCAAATTATGCCTTGCTGCTAGCTTCCCTGCACTTAAACGATGTCCATCCCATGCATGTCACACTGTACACCCTGATTTGGTGTATTCCCGTGAGCTCCCAAAGCATGTCTACCTATGCCACGTTGTTTAATTTCTAATCTTGCTTTAACCTCTGATTACATGCACAAGACCACATTGTCGAACGTCAAACCCGGGACCGTGACACCTTTCCAAATTCCTCCCTCTGGCGACTAGCCGTTCGCTGACGTATGCACCTGACGTCATCGCAAGAAAATACTTTAATAATAATAATAATAATAATAATAATAATAATAATAATAATAATAATAATAATAATAATAATAATAATAATAATAATAATAATAATAATAATAATAATAATAATAATAATAATAATAATAATAATAACAATAATAATAATAATAATAATAATAATAATAAATTCTTGCTTGTCGAGGGCCGCACAAAATGTCCATCACGTGCATTTTCCTGCAAAAGCTAGAGAAAATATTCTACCGTGGCGTTAATATGGACATAGGCTGATAGAAAAATTTTTATGATACTCCTGGAGAAGTCTGCGTCACTTATCTCCCAGCAGATAACTTCCTGGACAGAAAAAAAAGAGAGATTTTACATGCGAAGGTTTACCGCAAAATAAATATCCCGTTCGCTATATACCGGGCACCGCACATCAGGTCACTATAGTATATTCATGTGCAAATACATCCTTCCCCAGTGCAGGGTAGCAAACCGGATGTGCGTCTGGTTAACCTCCCTGCCTTTCCTTGCATCTTTATCTCTCTCTCTCACACACACGCCCAAATAACACGTTGCACACATTAAAAAAAGGAAGAAAAAAAGGCAAGAATAAGAACATGGAAACATGCGATAAGAAATTTGTACACCGGCTGTGGGTGCCGAAGTCGGCAAGCGGACGTGCTTTCTTCAAAACTGCAACTCTTCGTTTCATCCTCGAAGAAAACAAGAAAGCTTGTCGAAATGTCGGCACCAGCACACACACACACGCTGTGTGCGAACGTTTCACACGTGCACATAGAGATATTATAGTAGGCATGTGCAGGTTCCCGCTTCAAGGAGGGAGTGAGGTCATCTCTTGCCCCTACTATAAGCCAAATGCCCCACCGCGGTGGCCTAGTGGCTAAGGTACTCGGCTGCTGTCCCGCAGGTCGCGGGATCGAATCCTGCGATGCTGCGGCGGCTGCATTTTCGATGGAGGCGGAAATGTTGTAGGCCCGTGTGCTCAGATTTCGCTGCACGTGAAAGAACCCCAGGTGGTCTAAATTTCCAATGTGCTCCATTGCGGCGTCTCTCATAATCATATAGTGGTTTTGGGACGTTGAGTCCCACATATTAATCAACACTATATGTCAAAGTATTAGACAGGTTTTGCGCATCCCCCTATTAAATGAGTTACCCCTTTTCCCTCTCCTCAGTGCGTGCTTACGGACATTGTTCACATGTATTTCACCTAGTTAGGTATGGCTTACGCAATAACGGATATAATATGTGGGTGTGAGGGATTATACTGCTCGTTTTGGCGACTGCACAATTTCATCGAAGGAGAAAGTTATCCTGACGAGGATAATTACTTCGCACTTCAGAAGCAACGGGTATATTTGGGCGTCTTCTTTTTTCCGCAACGGTATGTAATCGTCGTCTATACGTGCATATATCGCGCGCCTGTCCTTGCGATTTCGCCACGTGCCCAGCACTGCTCCCATGTCACGAACGGAGGCACTGCGCCGTGCTCCCGACCGGGTTGCAGAAATTAGGTGCCTTTTCTCATCTTCTAACCACTACCACCACCACGAACGGCAGGTGGGCGGTCAGCGTGACCGTAGCAGCATTCCGGACAAGAAAGTGCCGGCATTTCGAAGAGAGGAAGCTGATTACTGTTCAGGGACGAAAATACGCCCAAAAATACGACTCTTTCTCGCTAGATTGTTGTGGAAGCTGCGGTTCCAGCGAAATTCGAACCTGTTCTACACCACATCACGTGGGCATGTATGGCACACGCCGAAGAATAGGAAGGGGACAACAGCAGAAAGATGTGGGAGGCACTGCTGCCCAGCCCAGCCCTTTGAGGCCAGTGGAGGCTAGTCGGGAGGCGCTGAAAGGATGGCGAGAGCAAGCGGTGCCTTGGAATAGGGGCCTGACCATGCGGCGTTGCCCTGTTTTACCAGCGCCTCCTAAAACCTGTTCTAGGTGGCTTTGGTTTCTACCGGCAATGAAGTCGTTTTCGCAAATAAAGTTTTGTTCTTCTTCAAACTATTTTTTTTCTCAACAAATTCCCTATGACGTTTCGTATGCCACTCCAATAATTCCATACGATTGCGTCAGCGGGTCTGCACATTTGCCATATGCTACCTCATAAGGATCGTGCACAAGCGTGCGGACAAGTTGGAATGGCGTACAAACCATTTTTTCAGTAGGGTTATATTCTCTATATGACCAATATTAGTGAGAACTAACAGGCAATAACGCCAAGAGATGTATTGGGGAGGTCACGTTATAAATGTGCATAAATTAAAGTGGACGAAGAGCTAACTTACCGCTCGCAGGGATCGAATCCTGCAACCTTCGAATTACGCGTCCGATGGTCTAACGAAAAAGGAGCCCCTAAATTTCCCCTCTTTTCTTCAAGGGGGTTAGTCCTAACGGAAAGGGTGCAGTATTTAATACCAAAGCGTTTGAATGGATTCTCTTACATGTTTTACTTGTGTCTCTTGTTTACCTTGAAGTATTTTTTGTGGTTGTGTGAACCATCGAATGTACATGTTCTTTCAACGTCATCTCATATCCATGTTCATGTAAATGACGTCTGTTTTGTCATCATCGTTAGAGTATGTTTAAGAAGGAAATGTTCTGTTGAGTGTTATTGACGTTTGTGGCAATAAATTTTTTTCTAAACACACCGAACTCGCCAAGGGCGTTGTTATCACCATTTCACTACATTCCTGTTTCTGTTTTCTGCGCTGTTAATGTACCACCTGCATGTACAATCTGTACGCCCACCTGCTATGGTCTCGGAATGAGACTAGCAGTATTGAAAATAAATAAATAAATAAATAAATAAATAAATAAATAAATAAATAAATAAATAAATAACGAATTGACGCAGGCAAGACAGAGGGAAATGGGGTGAGGGCGCATAAAATTGACCGGATGCATTGTGGTGGGACCCATATACATGCGCATTCGGCCGCGACGGCCGTGCACCATCATGATGCGCCACTCGGGGAAGTGCTTGTGCGTGTGTGCGTGTGGTTACGTGTGTGTGCAACCGCGCACCTATACCTCGCTGCCAACAAAAAAGCGCACTTGGCAAGTCCCACTCGATACGGCCATGTAAGTGTACCGACGCATCCCGTTCAGCCAGCATGCAATAGCACTCTCTCCCGGCCTGTCATTGTGAGTCCCTTTTGAAAGAGCGCCTCACTTCATCTGGTTGTTTTCTTCGGCGAGCCACGTGTTTTTATCGCCCGCAAACTTCCGCGAACGGCAGCGGCCGTTGCGCAACGTCGCCGGACAGGAGATCCCATCATGCCCGCGTTTCGACGCACGCATGCCATATACTTTCGCCCTGGCGTCATTATCGTGTTCAT